>RXID01016029.1:122828-160704 GCA_005019695.1 Trichopus zeylanicus subsp. travancoricus
GGGGGGTGTGGGGGTGTCTGTGGTTGGAGTTATAGACACTTTCCCGGCTTTATATCTGGAATACTTCACTTAATTTCTTCTATAGTCTTGGGCTTTGGTGGTATTTATCATGCACTTCTTGGACCTAAAACTCTTGAAGAATCCTTTCCATTCTTTGGTTATGTATCGAAAGATAGAAATAAAATGACTACAATTTTAGGTATTCACTTATTTTTGTTAAGTATAGGTGCTTTTCTTCTAGTACTCAAGGCTCTTTATTTTGGTGGTGTATACAATGTGGGTGCCAGGGGGAGGAGATGTAAGAAAAATCACCAACTTGACCCTTAGTCCAAGCATTATATTTGGTTATTTATTAAAATCCCCTTTTGGGGGAGAAGGTTGGATTGTTAGTGTGGATGATTTAGAAGACATAATTGGAGGGCATGTATGGTTAGGTTCCATTCGTATACTTGGCATAATTTGGCATATCTTAACCAAACCCTTTGCATGGGCTCACCATGCATTTGTATGGTTTGGAGAAGCTTACTTGTTCTTATAGTTTAGGTGCTTTATCTGTCTTTGGTTTCCTCGCTTGTTGTTTCGTCTAGTTCAATAATACCACCTATCCAAGTGAATTTTATGAACCCACTAGACCAGAAGCTTCTCAAGCTCAGGCATCTACTTTTCTAGTTAGAGAACAATGTCTTGGGGCTAATGTCGGATCCACCCAAGGACCTACTAGTTTAGGTAAATATCTAATGTGGTCCCCGATCGGAGAGGTTATTTTTGGAGGGAAAAATATGCATTTTTGGGATCTCCGTGCTCCTTGGTTGGAACCTATAAGAGGTCCCAATGGTTTGGACTTGGGTTGGCTAAAAAAAGGCATACAACGTTGGCAAGAATGATGTTCGATAAAATATATGACCCATGCTCCTTTAGGTTCTTTAAATTCTGTTGGTGGCACTGCTACCGAGATTAATGTAGTCAATTATGTCTCTTAAAAAGAAGTTGGTTGGATACCTCTCATTTTGTTTTAGGATTCTTCCTATTTGTGGGTCATTTGTGACATGCGGGATGGGCCCTTTGCAACTGCAGTAGGATTTGAAAAAGGAATCAATCGTGATTTGGAACCTGTTCTTTCTATGACCCCTCTTAGCTAAGATTTTTTAGCTAAGATTTTCTTATACTTATATATATATTCATTCTACTTTTTTTTATTTTGGCTTGGCTAAGTGAGATAGCTGAGCCATTCCCTTTTATGATAGTGGGCCAGACCAAACAAAGAAAGAAACAAATTTATTCAACAAACAAAAACAAAAGGAGAGAGGGGGATTCAAACCCCTGGTAGTTCTTTGTTCAAAACTATACCTGTTTTCAAGACTGGAGCTATCAACCACTTAGCCATCTCTCCGATGGGTAATCTGTATTTTATTACTACAAATTGAACACAACCATATGAGGTGATACACTAACTATCTATACTATAGAAACATCCTAGATGCAAATCTATATTTCTATGAATTTATCTATATACTATATATATACATGTATACATATACACATAATCCACTATGTTTGTTTGTGGAGTAAATACCAAACTCCCCCTGACCATATGCTCAAATAAAAAAAAATAAAGTGTAATAAGTTCTAAAGAATCAATTGATTCATGGTCGAATCCCTACATGATTTTACTAAGGGAGGGATCAAATGAAATGGTATAATTTATAATTCATTTGTTGGTAACTTGGAGGATTACAAAAATGACTATTGCTTTCCAATTAGCAGTTTTTGCATTAATTGTGACTTCATCAATCTTACTGATTAGTGTACCCATTATATTTGCTTCTTCTGATGGCTAATCAAGTAACAAAAATGTTGTATTTTCAGGTACATCATTATGGATTGGATTAGTCTTTCTAGTGGCTATCCATAATTCTCTTTTTTCTTGAATTTCTTTGGATCCAAAAGTGCCACTCTTTTTTAACAAGTATTGTGAAAGACATTAAGATTCAATCTGAAGTATCTGAGTATCTGGCCCTACGCAAATATGATCCAAATGCATATATGATATATCGTATATGCGTGGACATATGCATGTGTATTAGAAAGGAAGAACATGTAGATATGGTCGAATGATAAAATTTCTCTTTGCCAAGGAGAAGATGCGGGTTCAATCCTCACTATCCGCCCATAGTGAAGTAATATACTTCTTAATAAAACTTTAATTTAAGAAAACATTTGGTATGGTTGACTATGATAGTATCGTAGTTCTATCTTCCTCCTTTTTATCTCCCATCCAAACAAAAAATGTTGCGGAGACAGGATTTGAACCTGTGACATCAAGGTTATGAGCCTTGAGAGCTACCAAACTGCTCTACTTCGTGCTAAAGAACTAGGAACTAATAGACAAAGAAAGATTAGATATGCCTCTCTACCATATCTATACAAATAGAATAGTCTATTTATATAGAATGGTAAAGAGGACTCCTCTATGATCTATGATCATAGAGATCTATACAAATATGAAATGCTATTTTTACCTTTACCAACTTAATCTTATTTCACCCGGTAATAAACATTCATGAACCATTTCTCGAAGTATGTGTCTGAATAACCCAAAGTTTCAATAGTTACCTCTAGGTATTCCAGTCAAAAAAATGTCAATGAAGACGTATAGGTGCACTATTACATGGTGGGGATTGCAATTTTCTATGAATTTCCCATTTTTCACTCAATGATAGAACTTTGCTTATTTCTTTTTTTGATGATCGATGAATCAAATGATATTTCTGTTCCAGCTTTTGCCATTTCTTCCCCCTATGGATCAAACTTTTTTTTTGCCATAATGTTCAGTTCCTATTATTATCAATGATAGAGTTCGGGTCCTAGATGTAAAAAAAATAGAAAAAGGTCGATCTCCCTCCCTCTCCACTGAAAGAAATGAGATTGTTGCTGATACAGTACATAAAAAAATAGCAAAATTAACCAAAATTTCCAGATGTAGAGATAATCAAGAAAGCTGCATAAGTGAATATATAAACTACGGAAAAGTGAGAT
The DNA here is from genome assembly GCA_005019695.1 of Trichopus zeylanicus subsp. travancoricus. Taxonomy (NCBI): domain Eukaryota; kingdom Viridiplantae; phylum Streptophyta; class Magnoliopsida; order Dioscoreales; family Dioscoreaceae; genus Trichopus; species Trichopus zeylanicus. Next base: position 125,865 of record RXID01016029.1, read on the forward strand.
AATCCAACCAATCTTGCTTGGACAATGGAAAGAGCCACTGGCTTATCTCTCCACTGAATCAAATTAGCCAGAGGTGTGCGTTCATGAGCCCATGCTAAAGTTTCAATCCATTCTTGCCAATATCCATGCCAGGAAATTAAGAACATAAATCCAGCAGCCCAAACAAGATGTCCAAATAAAAACACCCATGCCCACATGGATAAACTATTCATAACAAAAGGATTATATCCATTGATAAGTTGTGAAGAGTTCAACCATAGATATTCTCTTAACCATCCCATCAAATAAGTGGAGGATTCATTAAATTGTGAAAGGTTACCCTGCCATAATGTGATGTGTTTTCCAATGCCAATAAAAAGTCACCCATCCAATGGTATTTAACATCCAGAAAACTGCCAAATAAAATGTGTCCCAACTGGAAATATCACAAGTACTACCGTGTCTTGGGCCGTCACAAGGAAAACTATAACCAAAATCCTTTTTATCTGGCATTAGCTTAGAACCATGTGCATCTAAAGAACCTTTTACTAAAATCAATGTAGTTGTGTGCAAACCTAGAGCAATAGCATGATGGACCAAGGAATCTCCAGGACCTATTGTTAAGAAGACTAAATTACTATTCTTATTAATAGCATTCAACCAGCCGGGTAACCATAAGTTTTGACCGGCATTGAAGGCTGGGCCATTGATTGACGATAAGAGTACATCAAACCCATATGAAGTCTTACCGTGAGCAGATTGTATCCATTGGGCAAATATGGGTTCAATCAAGATTTATTTTTCTGGAGTACCAAAAGTGAGCATTATGTCATTATGAACATAAAGTCCCAAAGTATGGAATCCCAAAAACAAGTTGGCCCAACTTAAATGAGATATGATAGCTTCTTTATGGTCTAACATTCTTGCTAATACATTATCCTCATTTGTTCTGGATTATAATCTCTAATGAAGAATATAGCTCCATGAGCAAAGGCTCCCATCATGATGAATCCTGTGATGTATTGTTGATGAGTATATAATGCAGCTTGAGTAGTAAAGTATTGTGCTATGAATGCATAGGCAGGCAAAGAGTACATGTGTTGAGCTACTAAAGAAGTAATAACCCCTAAAGAGGCTAGAGAAAAACCTAATTGAAAATGAATCGAATTGTTGATTGTGTCATAAAGGCCCTTATGCCCACGTCCTAATCGACCCCCCGGGGGAATATGTGCTTCTAAAAGATCTTTGATACTATGCCCAATCCCAAAGTTAGTTCTATACATATGACCAGCAATGAGAAAAAGAAATGCAATAGCTAAATGATGATGAGCAATATCGGTCAGTCATAAACTTTGCGTTTGTGGATGGAATCCTCCAAGAAGGGTTAGAATGGCAGTTCTCGCCCCCTTGGAGGTACCAAATAAATGACTGCTAGAATCAGGGTTTTGTGCATAAAGATTCCACTGACCAGTAAAAAGTGGTTCCAATCCTTGGGGATGTGGTAATATGTTTAAGAAATTATTCCATCTGACATACTCCCCCCCTCGATCCCGGAATAGCGACATGAACTAAATGTCCTACCCAAGCCAAAGAACTTAGTGGAAAAAGTCTTGACAAATGATGATTGAGATGAGATTCAAAATTTTTAAATCATGAAATGCTCAGTCTCCATTTTGGTTGTAGGTGTAACCAACCCGCTATTAAATATATACTAGAAAGACATGATAGAAAAAGAGCTCCAATATGAAGATCTTTATTGGTGTGTAATCCAATTGTATACCACCACTGATAAAGACCAGAATAAGCAATATTCACAGGGCCGATAGCACCTCCTCGAGTAAAGGCCTCTACGATAGTTTGACCAAAATGAGGATCCCAAATTGCATGAGCAATAGGTTTTACATGTAAAGGGTCCTGTATCCATGACTCCAAATTTCCTTGCCAAGCTACATGAAATAGATTTATGGACATCCATAGAAAGATTATTGCTAATTTCCCAAAGTGAGATGCAAAAATGTTCTGATAAAGACATTCCTCAGTAATATCATCATGACTTTTGAAGTCATGTGCGGTAGCAATACCAAACCAAATACGATGAGTAGTGGGGTCCTAAGCTAAACCTTGTAAATCTTAATACCATAATGCCTTTCAAATCCTCCTAGCCATTATCCTATTGCAATAATTCTTGCTAAGAAGAATGCCCATGTTGTGGCAATTCCACCCAGAAGGTAATGGGTTACTCCTACAGGGTGTCCTTGTACAATGCTCAAGGCTCTAGGCTGAGTAGCAGGAGCAACTTTTAATTTGTTATGAGCCCAAATAATAGATTCAATGAGTTCTTGCCAATAACCATGGCCACTGAATAGAAACATTAAACTGAAAGCCCAGACAAAATGAGCACCTAAGAAAAAAAGACCATATGCAGATAATGAAGAACCATCAGACTGAATTACCTGAGATGCCTATGCCCAAAAGAAATCCCATGACCACCCATTAATAGTAATGGAACTTTGTGCAAAGTTTCCTCCTGTGATATGGGTTACCACTCCTTGATCACTTATAGTGCCCCAAACATTTGGCTGCATTTTCCAACTGAAATGGAAAATTACTACCGAAATTGCATTGTACATCTAGAATAGACCTAAGAAGACATGATCCTAGGTAGATACTTGACATGTTCCTCCTCTTCCAAGCCCATCACAAGGGAAACAAAAACCAAGATTTGCTTTATTAGGTATCAAACAGGAACTGCAAGCAAATAGAATGCCTTTCAGTAGTATCAATATAGTTACATGGATCATAAATGCATGAATGTGATGGATCAAAAAGTCTGTGGTTCCTAATGGAATAGGTAACAAAGCTACTTTGCCACCTACTGCTACTAATTTATCACCTCCCCAAGTTAAGCTGGTACTTGTTGTTGCACTAGGAGCTGTTACACTTGGCGCTAAAGCATGGGTGTTTTGTACCCATTGAGCAAAGATGGGTTGGAGTTGTATAGCGTTATCTGAAAACATATCTTGGGGATGCCCTAAAGCACTCATGGTATCGTGATGAATATATAAGCCAAAACTGTGAAACCCTAGAAATATACATGCCCAGTTAAGATGTGATATGATTGTATCACAGTGCCTAAGGACACGATCTAATAGATCATTGTATTGAGTAATTGGATTGTAATCTCTTACCATAAAAATAGCTGCATGTGCAGCAGCACCAACTATGAGAAATCCGCCGATCCACATATGATGTGTGAATAGCGAAAGTTGTGTATCATAGTCAATAGCTAAGTATGGATAGGGGGACATGGAATACATATGGTGAGCTACAACAATGGTTAAAGAACCTAACATAGCTAGGTTAAGAGCTAATTGAGCATGCCCTGATGTTGTTAGGATTTCATAAAGGCCCTTATGACCCTGGCCTGTAAATGGACCTTTATGGGTTTTTAAAATGTCTTTAAGGCTATGGCCAATACCCTAGTTGGTCCTATACATATGACCAGCAATCAAGAAAAGAATTGCAATAGCTAAATGATGATGTGCTATATCACTCAGCCACAGACCTCCACAAAAACTCAGAAATTCTGTGTATTTTGACCAATTCAAGGTGATAAAGGGGGTTGCTTCCTCTGCAAAATTGGGATAAAGTTGAATCAAAAGATCCTGATTCAAGATAAATTCATGAGGAAGTGGTATCTCTTTAGGATCAACTCCAGCATTGAGAAATTGGTTAATAGGTAAAGATACATGGATTTGGTGTCCCGCCCAAGAAAGAGACCCAAGTCCTACTAACCTCGCTAAGTGGTAATTCAACATAGATTCTACATCTTCGAACCAAGCCAATTTTGGCACTGCTTTGTGATAATGGAACCAACCAGCAAAAAGTGTTAAGGATGTGAAGACCAATGCACCAATTGTAGTACAATAGAGTTGTAATTCACTAGTTATTCCAGATACTCACCAAATCTAAAAAAAAAAATGGAGGTTATTTGTATTCCTTGGAAACCCTTGCCTAATCACCATTCAATATTTCTTGACCTACTATTGGCCAAACCATCTGTGCACTGGGTCCAATGTGAGTAGGATCATTTAGCCATGCTTCATAATTGGAAAAATGAGCACCATGGAAGTACATGCCGCTTAGCCAAAGAAAGATAATGGAGAGTTGACTGAAATGAGCACTAAATACTTTTTGAGAGATCTCCTCTAAATCACTAGTATGACTATCAAAATCGTGAGCATCAGCATGTAGGTTCCAGATCCAAGTGGTAGTATCGGGACCCTTAGCTATTGTTCTTGAGAAATGGTCGGGTTGGACCCATTCTTCAAAAGACATTTTTATAGGATCCCTATCTACAACAATTTTTACCTCTGGTTCTGACAAACGAATAATCATTAAGTCCTCCTCTTTCTAGACAACACATACAAAGAGACCTACTAATAGTCATATTTTTAGTGAACCTCTGAAGGATGGATATTTTATTTAATTTATGATTAGTCCCTTTTTCCTTCCAATCTCCCATCCATCTATTTGTTTTTTCACTAGAGCAATTATGATATCCAAGTCGATCCAGGGCAAGTGTTCGGATCTATTATGACATAACGATTAGGTGCCTAATAGACAATTTAAAATCTTGTAAAACCTTTTCTCATAAAACCCTTTCCTAGTGTGACAAAAAATTTTTTTTGTGCAACCTAACCTAGTCTAATATATTTTCATCTAAATGTATAAATTTCCATATGTATCTACTTCCGTGGAACATAATATCTTAATTACTATACTTTATTACATTACATTAAAAATCACAAAATAATTCATTAGAATTAATAGGATTCATTTTGATAATTATATTTAGTTATTCAAAGGTATTCTTTCCTTTATTAGATTAGTTTTCTATACCCGTATCTCCTTTATCCATATAAGAAACCATACAATAATGATTTTAGAAGTAAGAGATAAAATGAAATTTCTAATTGGATCTTATTATAGGATATGTATGATCTATTTTATTTGATTAATAGATCCAACAATCAATTGTAATGAATTACAAATTTTATTCGAATTCTAAATGCCTCGTAATCTTCAACCAATTATGTGCTTCAATATAATTATTCGGGGTAAGCGCTATAGCCTATTTCCAATACTCAGCAGCTTGATTGAACCAAGCTTCTGCGATTTCAGAATCACCCCGTAGAATGGCCCATTCTCCTTGGTTGGAATAGGTGAGTAAATTCCTTTCCTTAGAACCGTACTTGAGAGTTTCCTACCTCATACGGCTCAGCAATTGATTCTTTTGGCATCCCATTTTAATCTATACTAACTGTATTAGATTTTTAAGAAATGAACCCCCTTAACAAAAAAAGGAGGGGGAGGTTAACCACAACTAAGCAGACAAAGTTAATTAACTAAGTTTCAAACTCTAATTTTCTTGGTCAACAATCTGTTTTATCTTTTCTGCCCCCCTTTTGAAGAATGAAGCATAGAGATATTTCCTTATCTCATTACATTAGATTTTTCTGAAAGGGAACTATCTCATTTTCATATATGAAATTTATATAGAATCTCTGAAAAGGACTTTCCCTCCATAAGAAAAAAGAACTTCCTATCTTTGCGATTTGACACTACACCGCTGCTCAATATCTTATACCTTAGTGGATCGACTTTATTACATAAGTTGATTACTTCCCAGATCCTAAAGTATAAGTAAGCAGTTCTTAACCATATTGATCCAATAGCTTGCTAATTGATCTTTATGGTGCTTTGTATATCAATTTGATTCTTTACCCATAGAATATAGTATATAGGTGTATCTATTTCTTCATGTTTTGGTTCTTGTGAAGTCTCTTTCCTTACTACAGCTAAGAAAAATTGTTTCTTTGGACGATGCATATGTAGAAAACCTTTTTTATAGTATTTACTTTACTAGCCAATTTGATCTTTTTTTTCCTTCTTTCTATAGTGGAGATAGCCACACATAATGACAAATCATGACCATATTATTAAAAGCTTGCGGTAAGAATGGATTTCATTCTAGTGCCTAGAAATAATATTCCAAAGCCTTCATATGTTCTCCGTTACTTGTGTGTTTAAGGCCTATGTTATAGAGTATTTAACTTCGATCATAGGGATCAATTTCTGGTCGCATAGCTTCATAATAATTTTGTAAAGCTTCCACATAATTTCCTTCGGATTGAGCTAACATCCATTACAGTCATTCATTCTATTAAAAAAATCTCTGTTATAGAACCATACATGAGATTTTCATTTCATACAGCTCCTCCCTTCAGCGCATAGTACTAAGTAATCCATGGAATCCAAATTTGACTATTCTCATTATATTATGAACTAGCAGGGGCTAGTATTTTTAAAAGAAATCTCTAGCCAGCCTTCCTGTAAGGTAAGAGGTTTTTCTTTCTTAACACCAATCTAGTTCAATATAGAAATGGTAATTCCAACAATTTCTTTGTCCCCAACGCCCCCTATTTTTGGGAATTAGTCACTTCAATGATCTTTGATGATTATATGGATATCCAAAGTACAAATGAGATGAATGTTTGTTGTCCTAACCATTCTTCATAATCCTGATACCAATAAGTAAAGGGATAATTTATAACAAAGTTTTCATCTTGTTGATTCCTAAGTGTAGTGCTTCTTTCCCTATGCCGCCTATGGGTACTAGTGAAGTAGAATTGACCTGCAATACATAACCTATAAGGGTACCCTTTCACTGAATACTAAAATCAGCAATTGAAGCTTTTGAGGCTGCATTTCCCTAGAATACATGAGAGAAGGAATTATTCTATCTCCAAACTTCACCTTCACCAAACGTAGGTTTATTTGAATATTTGTTTCTTTCCATCTCGAATCACACCCCTTTCCATAAGACTGAGAGGGCTAAAAAAACAAGAAAAAAGAATCAAATTGCACCATCTTTATAATAAGTAAATGCCTTTTTTCTCCCAAAGTTGTCAGAATTATTCGTAATAAGATATTGTCTACAATTGAAGAAGTCTTATCAATAAAATTTCCATTTATCCGAGATCTAGGAATAATTAATTAGCAATCTATTCTATAATTTTTCTCATTACCCTGAGAGGTAATGATCCCACAAATAAAGGAATTCTACAATACAAAATAACATAAAAACAAACAGACTAATTTAGTTCTAAAAAAAATGTGAACCCTTCACTCAAATTATAAATTGAAATTATGCTTTTGGTAAGGAGAGATATGAAATATTTAAATCAGATTGGATTTCATCCCAATTATCAAATTATTTATTATTTTTATAGTATACCAATGAATAGAACTATTACTATTGAATAGAACTATTACTATTTTGTCTAAGTTGAATAACCAAGACAAAGATTTTTTTTATTCTTATGGAACCATTGATCGGTTGAACTTGTATTGCAGTAATATGAATGACTCACTATGTATTTGGTTTCTATTTCTAGTCAATAATAAGATTATATTATGTAGGAGAGATGGCCGAGTGGTTCAAGGCGTAGCATTGGAACTGCTATGTAGGCTTTTGTTTACCGAGGGTTCGAATCCCTTTTTTTCCATTTATTTATGTTAATTCACCAACGTTACTGACTACAATATATCAAATATAATAAGAATCAATATCCTTATTCCAACACTAAGACTCTTATTTCTATTTCATAGAGATTCTCTATTCCTAATTACATTACTTTGTTTGATACGTAAAATACAAATATAAATATCGGAAAGAGTGAAGATAAATGAAAATCCTTGATTTATTTGTAATACATAAATGGGAAAATGAACTCTTAGATTTATTTATACAAATTTTACTTCAGCGCAAGGGGGGGCAAAATTGTCTGAACCTTTCCTTGTTATTTTCGTTAGGTTCAAGTCTGACGGGAATAATATTCTACGACTAACAACTCATTTATTTTCAAACCGATCGATTTACTATCTATTATTTGATTTACTAATCCTTTATATTGGAATAAGTCAATAGTCAAATGTTTTGGCAATTCTTCATGGGGGGGCGATTCCATAGAATTTTGAATCAAAGCTTTCGATCTTTGTTTATTCTTCGTAGTAATAATATCTCTGGGCTTGCAACGATAACTTGGTATATCCACTATACGATTATTAACTAAAATATGTCTATGATTAACTAATTGCCTAGCTCCGGGAATAGTTGAAGCCATACCCAATCGAAAAAGGATGTTATCCAAATGCATCTCAAGTAGTTGTAATAAAACTTGACCTGTTGACCCTTTGGCTTTTCCAGCGATATGTACATATCTAAGTAATTGTCATTCTGTCAAACCATAATGAAAATGCAATTTCTATTTTTCTTCTAGATGAATATGATATTGTGATCTTTTCCCAAAACATGATTGGTTTTTAAGATCACTTCCAGATCTAGGCTTTTTACTAGTTAGTCCTGGTAAAGCCCCCAAACGGCGTATTTTTTGAAACGAGGTCCTCGGTACTGAGACATAAAAAAAAGACTATTTTTTTATTTTATTGACATTTCATTTCTTCATATTACATTACAGAATAAATCTAAACTAGAAACAACATAAAGCTAAAATGGATTTATTGAAGTACTACAAACAACTATTGACATACTACAAATCAAATAAAGTAGAATGGAATAAATTGTATCAATATATGGATTTTTTGTATATATAGGAAATAATGTATATACTAAGAAATTTAGACTCCGTCTTCAGATTTGTTCTATACAAATCTAATTCCTCGATTTTGTATTTTTGGATTTCTAGTTACAAGTTATCACCACATAATAGATCTGATTGGGACCCAACATTTGGGGAAATGGAGAAGGGGGATTGTCAATCATGGAAAAAAATAGATAGAGAAAAAGCCGGCTATCGGAGTCGAAACGATGACCATCGCATTACAAATGCGATGCTCTAACCTCTGAGCTAAGAGGGCTCGCATAACAGAAATGTATAGGAATTCTATAAAGTACCTAATCTTAGTTAGCTATTAATAAATTCATAATTGAATACTAAAATACTCAAATTCATTTAGAATTTTAATTTAGTAAATTAACCTTAACTATCTAATAGCCATCACTATAATATAAGTATTTAATAAGTACTTTATAAGTATTTAATAAGTATTTACAAGTATAATTTGATTTAGTATTATATTATGATTTTTTTCATTTAGTATTATATTATTAAATAAATTATTAAACAATTAAATATTCAAAATAATTCAATATATATTTTATATGATTAAAATAAAATATCATGACCTGATATTATCAAACTTGAAATTTTGACTAGAACAAAATGGAATTATTTTTTAGAGCAATTATAGCAAACTATATTAATTATATTAACTACTCGATTGGTTCTCAGATCAAAAAATAATAAGAAAAGGAGAATAAAGATACAAGAATGAGGTATACTTCTAGTTTCATTTAGAAATGTAGGAGATAAGAAAGAATCAATATCGACCGTTCCAGTATTGCAAATTGTGTCGTAAAAATGAAAGAGGGGGGAAGCATATATATCTGGGATATATGTATCCATATTGAATTGCAGATATATCAATAATAGAATCAATTCTGATTGAAACAAATCATTATCCAATAAAGATAAAATAATAGAGGGTGGCGAAAAATAAAATAGCAGTATACACTTTTCCAATACAATATAAGAATCATTATCTAATGAATTCAACAGCTTCAAGATAAATCAAAGAAGTAGAAAGGGGAAAATGACGAATTTGGTAGATGCTACGGACTTGATTGAATTGAGCCTTGGTATGGAAACCTACTAAGTGCTAACTTTCAAATTCAGAGAAACCTTGGAATTAAAAATGGGCAATCCTAAGCCAAATATTTATTTGAGATTTGAAAAGGTTTGGTTTATCAAAAAAACTAGAATCAAAAATCAAAAAAGGATAGGTGCAGAGACTCAATGGAAGCTGTTCTAATGAATGGAATTGATTACGTTATGTTAGTAGTTGGAATCCCTCCATCAAAATTATGAAAAGGGGAACTTATATACCTAATACGTACATACACATACTAACATATCAAATGATTAATCATGACCCGATTCCATTATATATAAGATATATATGTATATGACATTATGTATGAAATGAATTAAATATATATGATATGAAAAAAAAATTCAAAATCAATTAGGAATCGATTCCAACCAAAGTTGGAAGTTGAAGGAAGAATTGAATATTTAATGATCAAATCATTGATTCTAGAGTTTGATAGATCTTTTGAGAAATGAATTAATCGAACGAGAATAAAGAGAGAGTACCATTCTACATGTCAATACTGACAACAATGAAATTTATAGTACGAAGAAAATCTATCGACCTAAGAAATCGTGAGGGTTCAACTCCCTCTATCCCCAAAAATCCCATTTTACTTCTTTTTTATTTCATCAAGGATTTAAGAAAAAAAATAAATAAATAAACTTTTAGAAGATCTAAAAAATTCAGGGACTAAGTAAGATTTAAAAATATTTTTTGGTTATTGACATAGATACAAATACTCTACTGTAGTAGAATGATGCGCAGAAAATGGTTGGGATAGCTCAGTTGGTAGAGCAGAGGACTGAAAATCCTCGTGTCACCAGTTCAAGTCTAGTTCCTGACATCCCAGTACTATATCACATTGATATTTATACAAATTCTCACTTAAAAGGTAAATATATATCTAAAATAAATAAGTTGGGTACAAAGTTTCAAAAATCTACAAGAGTTGAAGGATAGCAACAGACAAGATGAATTTCAGACATAGTACAAATAAAATTCGATTCCTTTTCATTTTTTTCATATTTCTATTCTATTTCGTCACTCTTACTTATGTTACTTTACTAAGTGATGTGCGCGATACAAGGTTTATGGTGCAGAACATTTTTGATTCATCTGATTTATAGTTTCTGCTCATATGAGATATCTTACAAAAAGCCTTTTTTTTATTTTAGCCCTTCCATAATACGAATTGGAGTTCGGTTACTCTATTTCATTTAGAACATAATGTAAAAATATTCTTTATTTGACTTAAATGAAGTCTGGAGTCATGTCATAGAAGTGAACATAAGTTTCTTATCATTCAATGAGCATCTTGTATTTCATAGAAATTGGGGGTAATATAATCCTTACATAGGGGCCAGCCTATCCAACTTTCTAGCATCAAGATATGTTTAAGATGTGGATGATTATCATAAGAGATTCCTAACATATCATAGGATTCCACTCTTGAAAATCTACACTTTTCCAAATCCAAAAAACAGACAGGATTCTAGGATTATTCCTAGATACAAATGCTTTTATGCATACCTCTTCTGCTTTATCTATACCATATTCTATTCTCAAAGATGATATGCACTAGCTAAAAATCCTCCTAGTGCTACATCATAGGCACACTGGGAACATAAATAATTGTAACCATATATATATGAAATAACAACAATGGAGTCCCAATCCTCTGTTTTTATTTGTAAAGTCTCTCTTCCTTGATAGTCAAAGCCCAAGGATCTATGAACAAGCTCATGCTTGACTAGCCAATCAGATAAATGACCCTGCATCTTCTTGAGTTCTCCCACATTTATTTGTACTTGTACAAGTTTTTCTCAATTTAGAATGAAAATTTTCAAAGATTGACTTGCTCTTTCTCATTCTGCACAAGAAAACCTTACCTAAATCGCTAATTCGTAGGAAGATATTGAATTTTGAGATTTGCAAAATCTTTCAGAAGGTAATTCTAAAGTATATGATGATTGATAGAACAATCCTTGATCGTAATTTCCAGTATGAGTACTGTGTTGAACATAAAACTTGTGATTAGTAGTAAAACATCAATTTTCCCATCGAGACATAGTTCTATCTTCAAGGAGTTCTCGAGATATCTTCTTATGAAGTTTTGTTATAGCATCTATAACTGCCTCTGGTTTAGGAGGGCAGCCAAGCAAATAGACATCCACAGGAATTAGCTTATCGACTCCCTGAATAGTACTATAAGAATCAGTACTGAACATTCCTCCTGTAATAGTATAGGCTCCCATAGCAATAACATATTTTGGTTCAGGCATTTGCTCATATAATCTCACTAAAGAAGAAGCCATTTTCATTGTTACTACGCCAGCTGTTAAAATTAGGTCTACTTGCCTAGGACTCGATCTTGGTACCAATCCATAATGATCAAAAATCGAATTGCAAGCCTATTAATGAAGCAAATTCAATGAAACAACAACTAGTACCATAGAGAAGTGGCCATAAATTGGAGATTCTTGACCAATTTGAAAGATCATTCGATGTAGTTGAAATAACTGAATTGTGGGTCATTTGGTCAAGTAATAGAAACTCAATCAAATTCATAACTGTCTCAATTGTAATCTTTTTTTTAATTTTGATTGTCTAAATATTTAGCTAAAACCATTCTAATGCTCCTTTTCTCCATGCATAAACTAACCCAACAATTGGGATAAACATGAAAATGAAAGCTTCTATAAATACAGATATGCCTAATACATCAAAACTCATTGCCCATGGATAAAGAAAGAGCATTTCAACATCAAAAACAACAAAAACTAGAGCAAACATGTAATAGCATATTTGGAATTGTAACCAAGCATCCCCCATAGGTTCTATACCCAATTCATAACTAGAGAACTTCTCTGGTCCTTTACTAATCGGGGTTAAAACTCCAAAAATTAGAAATGCCAAGATAGGAATAATGCTTGATATTATTAGAAATGCCTAGAAAATATCATATTCGTGAAGCAAAAACATAAATGTACTTCTATTAATATGGAATATGTTGAATTATTCTATTCCGGATTGGGATCATCAATTCATCTATAGACTTTCTTAGTCGAAATAAGAATTGATTTTGATCAAATCAAACTACACAGCTTAGAGTTTGTTTGTTGTATGGTAGGCATGTCTTGTTTAAAGATTCATCCAATGGAGTACCGCTTAGCATTTCTAATGAAATAGTAAACACTAATAAACTAAGAAAAACTACTAAATAGAACTATAATATTATTTATTATTATAATATAAGGATGATAAGAACAATGAATATCTATTATCAATAAATATATAGAATCACACATTATTGAATGATGTGATAAATTAAATCCCCAATCCAACTCATAGCATAGAATATAGTTGAAGAGAGGCTGATATGTTTAGGGTTGATTCATTATCTCTGAATTAATCAATTCAATGGAGGTTTTGACAAAAAGCAATTAGTCAAGGGACTTCTACAAATACAATACTAAGAATAAGTCTCAATCCATGTGACCTAGGATTAAATTTGGTTGGGTTGGGTAAGAGTTTCTAGACAGGATCGATCATGTCATGATTTTCACTTCATAAATTGACTAGGATTGAGTATACCAGAAAATCAAATGTATCACTAACTCTTTGATCATGGACAAGAAAAGAAATTAATCCATGAGGATTAATAAAAATAAATAAGTATGGACATCTTAAGTTATGCCAAATTTGACAAATACCAATAGGATCCGTTAGAGTGGATTATTTTTTTCTTGTCCCTATACATACGTAACTACGTAATACTTTTATTTCTATAGATCGACTGATTGATTGGTCTGTCCATAAATAAAATAAGGAGATGAAAAGTATTATAAACTCAAATAGAATATCTATACAAAAATACAATCTATTAGAGCTATACAGATTCGAACCATAGACCTTCTCGGTAAAATAGACCAAACTTATTATTATATTATCAAAATGATTCGAACTATTTCAAAGACCCAACATGCATTTTTTTTGCATAGGGCTCTTTCATCAATTGATGTAAAGATCAGTTAGTCCACTATATTTTTTCTTCACAGGAAGATAAAAAGATAATAAGATGGCTCCACATGCTTTGATTCATATTCATTATTTGAATTCTGATTTAGGAGCAATACCAAAGTCTCTCAAAGAAGGATTACTTTGACTTAGGTCTGCCTCCGGCCTAGATCAACCTAAGTTAAATGGAGTTTCTATCACTCCTCTGCAAGAGTCAAATATGAGACTTCATACACCTTAAAGTTCATAGGACAAAAGGAGATGATTTTGAGGTCCTTATACTCATTATGCCTAGCATTGAATGTGGATTGGGTATTTACCCTATCAATTATCAAATCAATGGTAGGTTTTTTATTTGGCACTTAAATTTGCACTAAATCTAAATCAAATTGAATCAAACCAAATAAAATATATGTCAGGCTATTATTCTCTTGTTCCTCAAATCTATGGAGTAAGACATCAATTTTTCATCACAATCAGATCAATTATATTCATTGTATAATTGGCTTCTTTTGAAAAGCATTGGCCCACATGTAAATGAGGTGCTCTACCTAACTGTGCTATAGCCCTTGCCCTTGTCATAGATATCTTAACATATGGATAATTTCTTGTCAAGATGGATAGTCCACGATCCCACATCGTATGATAGCTTTGCAATTGGTTTACTATTTTAACAAATTGGAATTTCTTAGAAATACTATTCTATCTATAATCCTCAGAGTGATGGGTCTTTTGTGGTGATAAATGACCTGCTTAACTCAGTGGTTAGAGTATTGCTTTCATACAGTGGGAGTCATTTGTTTCAAATCTAATAGTGGGTAGAACTTATTAAATACCAGAGTGGAGTAAATGGTATCCAAAGTCAATGGTATCTAATATTTTTTTCTACCCATCTCCTTTTTTTTGGTTTCATTGTATTAGATTAGACTTGATTGTGTTTAATTGGTGGAATCAAAATGTAATAATTCTTTTGAAGATTTTGATGTATTTTGTTGACTAGGAGGAAATAACATTGATAGCCTCTACTCATGTCCTAGCTTGTCTGAGAGCTAGATTCACCTCAATTTCTTGTCTTTTAACCTCAACTCTACTCAAGTTAGCTTCAACTATTTCAAGAGTTTGTTGAGCTTCTTGCGGATCAATGTCAGTACTCTTCTCCGCATCATTTCCTAAAATGCTGATCTCATTATTACCTATTCTCACGAAACCACCCATCAGAGCCATCGTTAACCATTGGTCATTGAGGCATATTCTCAAAAGACCTATATCCATGACCGTGGCAATAGAAGCATGGTTTGGTAATACACCAATTTGCCCACTATTAGTAGATAAAATTATTTCTTTTACTTCTGAATCCAAAATAATTTGATTAGGAGTCAATACACAAAGATTTAAGGTCATTTCTTGCTCTCCACTTCTAAGTTTATAGCTTTCATGGTAGCTTCATCAATGTTAACCACAAAATAAAATGCCTATTTAGAAAGGCTATCTAATTCTCTGGAAAGGTTGAGTTGAAAACCCCTAATTGTTTCTGTGAGACCAACATATTTATCAGGAGAACTAGTAAATACTTCTGCCATGAAGAAGGGTTGCGATAAGAAATGCTCAATTTTTCACGCTCTTGCTACAGTTAATCGATCCTCTTCGGATAATTCATCCAACCCAAGGATAGCTATAATGTCCTAAGTTCTTTGTAACATTGTGAAGTTTGCTTAACTTTTTGTGCAGTTTCATAATGTTCCTCGCCAATGACTCGAGGTTGTAACATAGTTGATGTTGAATCTAAAGGATCTACTGCTAGATAAATACCCTTGGTAGCTAATCCTCTTGATAGTACAGTAGTAGTGTCTAAATGTGCAAATGTCATGGCACGAGACGGGTGGGTCAAATGTCCATAGGTACATAAACTGCTTGGATTGAAGTTATAGATCCCTCTTTAGTAGAAGTAATTCTTTCTTGCAAAGAACCCATTTTTGTACTAAGGGTTTACTGCTTTGGGTATTAATACTATGGCTTTCAATTTAAATGGTTTCAATTTCAACCAATTTGTAGTTGATAGTCAAGGCCATGTCATTAACACTTGGACTGATATTATAAATTGTGCTAATCTTGGTATGGAAGTAATGCATGAACGTAATGCTCACAACCTCCCTCTAGACCTAGAAGCTATTGAAGCCCCATCTACAAATGGATAAGACTTTTGTCTTAATATATATGGATCCTTGAAGGAGCAATATCCAATATCTTGTTCCAGAGCAAGAGATTTGGTATTGCTCCCCCTCTTTAAGTCGAGTTCTTTATCTTCATCACAAGGCTATCTCCTACCAATGAATGATAGCTACTTTTTCTACTTTACTAAAATAGAAAATAAAAATGAAAAAAATTAACGAAGAGATTTATTATCATTTCTCACATGTCTCACCAAAGTCAGAGTAGGGGCGAATTCTCCCAATTTGTGATTTACCATCTGATCTATTATATAAATAGGTAAATGTTCTTTTCCATTATGAATGGTGAGTGTATGTCCAATCATTGCAGTTATAATGGTAGATGCTCAGACCAAGTTACTATTATTTCTTTCTCCTCCCTCATGTTGAGTTTTTCCATTTTTCCCAATAAATGATTAGCTATAGAAGAATTTTTTTTTAGTGAACGTGTCACAACAGATTACTCCTTTTTTTTTACATTTTAAACTATGTTCAATATCTCGATCTAATAAGGTAAGAATAAATACAATAATGATGAATGGAAAAAAGGAAAAATCCTTTAGCTAGATAAGGGGTGGATGTAGCCAAGTGGATCAAGGCAGTGGATTATGAATCTACCATGCGCGGGTTCAATTCCCGTCGTTTGCCCATCACATTATTGCAAATTCCTAAAATTCAATTTTCAATATTCCTATGTATGGCAATGAAGAATAAAACTATCACTATATTTTTTTCCTTTTCCTATTTCTTCTTCCAAGCATAGGATAACCCCAAGGGGTTGTGGGTTTTTTCTACCAATAGGGGCTCTTCCTTCACCGCCCCCATGGGGGTGGTCTACAGGGTTCATAACTACTCCTCTTACTACTGGGCGCTTTCCTAGCCAACACTTAGATCTGACTCTACCCAAACATTTTTGGTTCACCACAACATTACCCACTTGTCCAACTGTTGCTAAGTAGTTTTTGGATATCAAACGGACCTCCCCAAATGGTAATCTTAATGTGGCCAATTTACTCTCTTTTGCAATCAGTTTTGCTACAACACCTGCTGCTCTAGCTAATTGTCCACCCTTTCCAAATGTGATTTCTATGTTATATATGGCCATGCCTAAGGACATATTGGTTGAAGTAGATTCTTCTTTTTTATCAATAAAAACCCCTTCCCAAAGTGTACAAGCTTCTTCCAAAGCATATGGCTTTCTAGATGTATAGGATGATATCTAGACAGATGGATCTTATATGAATTGTATGATGAAATACCACATGAGTGGATATATAGGAATCCAAATTTGCCAAATCACTCATGTTATGATCTTCTACATCCTAGGTCTCCCTGTTCCATCATCTGGCTTATGTTCTTCATGTAGCATTCAGACCGAATAACTCCATGAAATTACATTGCTACTTCCACATATTGCGGGTAACGTAGGAGACATCTCTATCTTTTCCCCCAAAATCTTTCTAATTACCATTGCTTAGCTTTCAATTCGCCTCTGACCATCAAATTAAATGGGAATAACCCATACTCCTCTCTTTGAAAGAAGGGTGTTTCCCATTCTATGCATGCTTTAAACAATTTTGTCTCCTCCATATTACCATATTTCTAGAGTCAATAATTTTCTATGAGGAACTACTGAACTCAATCACTTGCTACCATTACTCAATAGTTTTTTGTTGATTTTTATCCCATAGAGGTACTCAAATTGGATCAGTGATCAATTTCTAGGTTTTGTCATAAACCTAATTGGTTACTTCCAATTATGTAAATCAATAGTTCAAACCGCACTCAAAGGTAGGGCATTTCCCATTGATATAGTAACTTTTGTACTAGAAACAATGGTATCTCCAATTATAGCCCCTCTGGGATGTAAAATATATCTCTTCTCACCATCCCCATAGTGTATGAGACAAATGTATGCATTTCAATTAGGGTCATATTCTATGGTTATGATTCTACGAGATATGTCTTTTACATTCCATCGAAAATTGATTTTTCGGTATAGACGCTTATGACCTCCCCCTCTATGCCCTGCGGTAATGATTCCTCTCACATTATGACCTTTACCACAATGATGCTATCCATAGATCAAATTATTTCATAGATTGGATTTCACTTAACTATCTACGGTTCCATTGCATGTGCTCGGGGTAGAAGTTTTGTATAAATGTATCACCGTGTTATTAAGTATTTTCCTTTAAGTTCTTTTCTCTATAAGAGGTGGAATAGAATAACCAAGTTGAAGTGTAATGATCATACATCTGTAATGCATTGTATTTCCCATAATAGGTCTCATTCTTCTACCCTTTCCGGGGAGTCGATGACTATTCATAGCTATTACCTTGACACCAAAGAAGAGTTCGATCCTGATTCAATATTAGAAGTATATTGATTGCTCCCCAATAAGTGAATACTTTTTTCTGTAAATACTGCATATTTGATTGCATCCATAAATCAATTTTCTTCCCTTTGAGTTCTTATTGTTCATATGTTATGGTATGAATATACCAATTCGTTATGTATGGATGATGAGATTCCATTGATACAAAGCTAATTCCAATAGACTTATTGAATGTTCCCATTGGTGTGCATCCAGCAGGAATTGAACCTATAAATTTGCCAATTATGAGTTGGGTGCTTTAACCATTCAGCCATGGATTCTTAATAGGGATCATCGTACATTGTGAATAACCAAATTCCAATTGAAATGAAATCTTTAGGAGGAATCAATGAAACAACATCAATTCAAATCCTGGATCTTCAAATTGAGAGAGATATGGAGAGAGATCAAGAATTCTCACTATTTCTTAGATTCATGGATCAAGTTTGATTCAGTGGGATCTTTCACTCACATTTTTTTCCACCAAGAATGTTTTATGAAACTCTTTGACCCCTGAATTGGGAGTATCTGACTTTCACATGATTCACAAAGTTCAACAAGTAATCGATATTTCACAATCAAAGGTGTAGTACTGCCTGTAGTAGCAGTCGAAAGAGAAGATCTCTATTTTATGGGGCTTCTTCCCATTCCTATGAATTCCTTTGTTCCCAAAAATGAGACATTGGAAGAATCCTTTTGGTCTACCAATATTAATAGGTTGATTGTTTTGCTCCTTTATCTTCCAAAAAGGAAAAAGATTTCTAAGAGTTGTTTCATGGATTCGCAAGAGCGTACTTGGGTTCTCCCAATAAATAAAAAGTATATCATTCCTGAATCTAAATGAGGTTCATGGTGGTGGAGGAATCGGACCGGAAAAAGGAGGGATTCTAGTTGTAAGATATCTAATGAAACCATAGCTGGAATTGAGATCTCATTCAAAGAGAAAGATAGCAAATATCTAGAGTTTCTTTTTTTATTCTATACAGATAATCCGATCCGCAAGGACCATGATTGGGAATTGTTTGATTGTCTTTCTCTGAGGAAGAAGTGAAACATAATCAACTTGAATTCGGGACTTGAAATCATAGGGAAAGACTTGATTTGTTATCTCATGTCTCCTTTTCATGAAAAAAGACCAATTGAAGGGGAGGGTTTCTTCAAACAAAAAAGAGCTGAGGCAACTATTCAATCAAATGATATTAAGCATGATTCCCATCTCTTCTAGAGAAACAAGTGGGGTATTTTTTTGTAAAATTGTGCTCAATTTGATATGTGGCAATTATGCCAAGATCTCTTCATTAGTTGGGGAAGAATAAGTGTGAATCAGATTTTTTTGAGGTACGTATCGAGAGAGAATTTGATTTGGTTAGACAATGTGTGGTTGGTAAACAAGGATCAATTTTTTAGCAAGGTATGGAATGTATTGTCAAATATTCAATATGATTCCACGAGATCTATTTTCGTTCAATTAACGGATTCTAGCCAATGGAAAGGATCTTATGATCAATCCAAAGATCATTTCGATTCCATTAGAAATGCAGATATAGAATATCACACATTGATCGATCAAACAGAGATTCAGCAAGTAAAAGAAAGGTCGATTCTTTGGGATCCTTCCTTTCTTCAAATGGAACGAATAGAGATAGAATCAGATCGATTCCCAAAATGCCTTTTTGGATCTTCCTCAATGTCCCGGCTATTCACGAAATGTGAGAAGCAGATGAATAATCATCTGCTTCTGAAAGAAATCAAACTTGGGAATCCTACAAGATCAATTTGTTCTTTTTTCTCTGACAGATGGTTAGAACTTCATTTGGGTTTGAATCCTATTGAGAGGTCCACTGGAGATCAGAAACTTTTGAAGAAAAAATAAGATGTTTCTTTTGTCCCTTCTAGGTGATCAGAAAATAAAGAAATGGTTGATATATTCAAGATAATTATGTATTTACAAAATGCCATCTCAATTCATCCTATTTCATCAGATCTGGGATGTGATCTGGTTCTGAAGGATGAACCAGATATGAACAGTTCCAATAAGATTTCATTCTTGAATAAAAATTCATTTTTGGATTTATTGCATCTATTGCATGATTGGAACAAAGGGGGATATGCATTACACCATGATTTTGAATCAGAAGAGAGATTTCAAGAAATGGCAGTTCTATTCACTCTATCAATAACTGAGCCGAATATGGTGTATCATAGGGGATTTGCCTTTTCTATTGATTCCTATGGATTGGATGCAAAAAAATCTTGAATGAGGTATTCAACTCCAGAGATGAATTGAAATCAAAAAAGAAATCTTTATTGGTTCTACCTCCTCTTTGTTATGAAGAGAATGAATCTTTTTATCGAAGGATTAGAAAAAAAAAATCAGTCTGGATCTACTACAAGAATGATTCCATCATACATGATTGAGTTGCAAAAACTTTTGTATAGGTATCCTACATCTGAACTAAATTCTTTTTGGTTAAAGAATCTCTTTCTAGTTTCTCTGGAACAATTAGGAGATTCTCTGGAAGAAATACGAGGTTCTACTTCTGGTGGCGACATGCTATTGGGTGCGGTCCCGCTTATGGGATCAAATCAATATGTTCTACGAAGAAATATTTGAATATCAATCTCATCAATCTCATAATCTCAGCATTCAATGTGTATTCCTGAATAATCTTGGTATATGGCAAAATATTGGGTCTACTACCAGAAATTCAATGCATAATCTCAGCATTCAATGTGTATTCCTGAATAATCTAATTTTTCAATTATTCAACCATTTCATTTTACCAAGTTCAACATTAGCTAGATTAGTCAACATTTATATGTTTTAATGCAACAACAAGATGTTATTTGTAACAAGTAGTTTTCTTGGTTGGTTAATTGGTCACATTTTGTTCATGAAATGGGTTGGATTCGTATTATTCTGGATATGGCAAAATCATTCTATTCAACCTAATAAGTACCTTGTGTCAGAATTGAGAAATTCTATGGCTCTAATCTTTAGTATTCTCTTATTTATCACCTGTGTCTACTATTTAGGTAGAATGTCATCACCTATTGTCACTAAGAAACTAAAAGAAACCTCAGAAATGGAAGAAGGGGTAGAAAGTGAGGAAGAAAGCGATGTAGAAATAACTTCCAAAATGAGGGAGACTAAATAGGAACAAGAGGGATCCATCCAAGAAGACTCTTCCTTTTCTTTGAAAGAAAAGAAGGATCTAGACAAAGTAGATGAAATGGAAGAGATCCAAGCAAATGGAAAGGAAAAAACAAAGGATGAATTCTACTTTCACTTTAAAGAGACATGCTATAAAGATAGCCTAGTTTACGAAGATTCTTATCTTGATACCCATCAAGATAATTGGCAATTGGGAAGACTTAAAGAAGATAAAAAAGAAAAGACTAATTTAATATAAAAGAAAGTCTCTTGTGAATTTTCTTTTTGATTATAAATGATGAAATCGTCCATTGCGATATATAAAAAATGATCGATTTGAAAATGTTGTACGAAATGAAATCTCACAATATTTTTTTTATACATGTCCAAGTGATGGAAAAAAAAATCTTTTACATACCTGCCCAGTTAATTGATTTTTTTGGAAATGTTAGAACAGAAAATTTTTTTGTACATGACAGAAAAACTATCCCATGAAGGCCTATATAATCATTGGGTTTATACCAATGAACAAAAAAAAATACAACTTGAGTAATGAATTACTGAGTAGAATAAAAGTTCTAGAAAACTCTTTTCTAGATATGCTCGAAAAAAGAACCAGATTGTATAATGATGAAAATGAACAAAAATGCTTGCACAAAGCATATGATCCTCTTTTGAATGGACCATATTGCGGGACAATCAAAAATAAATTACATTCACATGCAATAAAAAATGATTTTCTATTTTCTACAAAAGAAAAAATTTCCATAGAAACTTGAAAAAATAAAAGCAATAAAATTAAAGATATAATTTTTAATTATATTAATTATTATAATGATTAGCGAGAATTTGAATATCAAAAGAATATGTCGTTGAGAAATTAGTAGTGACTTATATTGGTAGCTACTTTAACTCAATAGGTAAATCTTCTTTTGAGCCTGCACATAGTTGGACCTTGCATCAAATTTTCTTTATTATTTTCATTACCAGGACAAAAAACACTTAATTTAGAAAGTCAAGAAAAATCTTTTCAATTTGAAGGAAGAATTACAACTGATAGAAATGTAAATGACCAAATAACAATTTGAATTAAATCTATTGGAATAGAAGATGAAATAGAAGATGGAATAGAAGAAATTTGTAAAGAGGTTCCTCGATGGTCATATAAATTGATCGATGATTTAGATTTAGAAGAATCACCGAAAGATCTCGGGATTCATTCAAGAAGAGCTAAATGCGTGGTAATTTATACTGGCGATATTGATAATGAAAATTCGACTACTACAGATAACTCTACTGATACTATTAATATTAGTGATATCGGTAATAATGATAATAGTGATGAAGATGAAGAACTAGCTTTGATACATTACTCACAACAATCTGATTTTCATCGAGATATAATCAAAGGATCCATGCATGCTGAAAGACGTAAAACTATTACTTGGAAAATGTTTCAAGCAAATATGCATTCTCCACTTTTTTGGATCAAATAGACAAAACATTTCTTGTCTCTTCTTTTGATATATCAGAAATGAGAAACCTCATTTTCAGAAATTGGTTAAGAAAAGAACTAGAATTGCAAATTTCAGAGGAAGAAACAAAAGAAAATGCGGAAAAAAAGCAAAAAATGAGGAAATATGGATACTAAAATCCGAAATTTGGGATACCATTATATTTGCTCGAACAATAAGGGGTTTGATGTTAATAACCCAATCTTTTCTTAGAAAATATATTCTATTGCCTTCATTGATAATAGCTAAAAATATTGGACGTATCTTATTATTTCAATTCCCGGAGTGGTGCGAGGATTTGAAAGACTGGAATAGAGAAATGCATATTAAATGCACCTATAATGGTGTTTAATTATCATAATAGAATTTCCCTAGGATTGGTTAACAGATGGTATTCAGATAAAGATTCTATTTCCTTTCTGCCTAAAACCTTGGCGAAAGTCTAAGGTCCTATCTAACGATAGGAATTTAATGAAAAAAAAAAGAAAAAAAAGATATTTTTTGTTTTTTAACAATATGGGGAATGGAAGCGAAAGTTCCCTTCGGTTCTGCCCGAGAATGACCTTCTTTTTTTGAACCCATTTATAAAGAACTCAAAAAAAAATTTTGAAAAAAAAAGAAATTTTTTTGAGTTTTAAGAGTTTTCAAAGAAAGAATAAAATGGTTTCTGAAAGTTAGGAAAGAAAAAATAGGATGGACTATCAAAGTAGTTTGAAAACGGATAATGAGAGAATTGAAAAAACTCAATCCAATTTTCTAATTCTTATTTAGATTGAGTAAAATGAAAGTTTATTAACCAAATGAAAAGAGCGAATATTACAAATCGAGTAATAAAATTACTTATAAATCAACCACTCAAATTCAGTCTACGGGTTGGACAAATTATTCACTCATAGAAAAAAAAATGAAAGACCTTGCTGATAGGACACTCACAAGAACGAATCAAATAGAACAAATCACAAAAGATAATAAAAAAATAGTTCTAATTTGTGATGATAAAAAACTACAATTGCATAAAGATATTTGGCAGATACTCAAAAGACAATATATCCCATTAATACATAAATCACATTATTTTATGAAATTTTTTATTGAAAATATATATAATATATATATTAATATTTTTGCTATGTACCATTAATATTTTCAGGATCAATGTACAACTTTTCTTTGAATAATAAAAAATCAATAAATCCATCATTTACAAGGGTCAAATAAATAAAAATACAATGAATTTTATTTCGACTATAAAAAATCATTTTCCAATACTAATATTATTCAAAATATTATTTAAAATAGTAATAATAATTCAAATATTTCTTACAAAAACCTATCCTACTTGTCTCAAGCATATGTATTTTATATATTATCACAGACCCAATTACTTGAGACCCAATTACTTAATAAGTCTTACTTGAGATCTGTACGTCAATATGATAGAACTTATCCATTAATTGGGGATACAGTTAAGAATTATTGTATAGCACAAAAAATACTTGATGCCAAATCAAAGTATAAGAAAATTGATAAGTCTAAAATGAGTGAATGGAAAAATTGGTTAAAGGTTCATTATTGTTATAATATATCTCAGACCAAATGGTCTTGATTAGTACCACAAAAAGGACAAAATAAAATAAATAAGGTCAATAAATGTCATATCCTACAAAATAAAGACTCAATAAAATTGGATTCGTATAAAAAAGAAAAAGATCAATTAATTTATTACATGAAACAAGATTATTATAAGGTGCATTCATTGAAGAGTCAAAAAGAAAAATCGAAAAAAAACTACAGATATGAGCTTTTATTAAATGAATATATGAATTATAGGAATAGGGAAGACTCATATATTTATTGACCAACATTAAAAGTAAACGAGAACCAAGAAATTCCATATAATTTCAATACTATTGATCCCAAATCATTTTATATATTGGTAAGTATAGTTATTAGTGATTACCTGGAGGAAGGATATATTATTGATATGGATCAAAATATGGATAGAAAATTTTTGGATTGTAGAATTCTTCCTGATTGGATGGGAACGAACAAGAAAGGTTATATCATAGCATATCAAATCCAAAACCTTGGTTCTTCCGAGAATGTGGACTACTTGTTAATGCATATAAGATTAAATCACTTAATGCATATAGGATGAAATCACGAATCATACCAATTCAATTACTTTTTTTGGATTTTCATAGAAATGAAAATATTAGTCAATGTAAAGACATTACTGTAGATCAAAAAAAGAATAAGAATCTTCCTATATCATCTAATCAAAAAGAATATCTTGAATTCGAAAATTCCAACCAAGAAAAAAAGGAACAACAAGGCAAAAGAAATATTAGATCGGATGTATGAAAGCAAAACCAAAAAAAGATGCTGAAGAGAATTACACAAAATCAGAAATTAAAATTAAAAAACATAGAAAGAAAAAACAATAAAGAAAAAGAAGGAAGGAGAACTAGATCTTTTTTGAAAAAATATTTCCTTTTAAATTAAAATGGAATGACTCTTTGGATCAAAGAATACTAAATAATGTCAAGGTATATTGTCTCCTACTTTGACTGATAAATATAAAGGAAATTATTATAACCTTGATTCAGAGGGGGTAGATGCATCTGGATGTAATGTTGCTTAAAAAACATATAACTGTTAACGAACTGATAAAAAAAGAATATTCATTGTCGAACCAATTCGTCTATCTTTAAAAAGGGGTGTAAAATTCCAATTTATTATATATCAAACTATAGGTATTTCATTGATAGATAAAAATGAAACTAATGGAAAATACATAAAAAAAAAAGATATGTTGTTGATAAGCAAATTTTAGATAATCCATTTGATGATATAACAATATGCTTGTGAGTGGAGACAAAAATAATTATGATTTTCTTGCTTCGAAAGATGAATTATCTCCAAGATGTCACAGAGAATTGAGAATTCTAATTTGTTTTAATTCCTGGAATTGTAATGTTGTGGATAGAAATCTAATATTTTACAATAAAAACAACATAAAAAAGTACAAACAATTTTGGAATGAGCATCTCAATAGAGATACAAATAAATTCACTAAATTTAAATTGTTTCTTTGGCCCAATTACCGATTAGAGGATTTAGCTTGTATGAATCGTTATTGGTTTGATACCAATAATGGCAGTCAATTCAGTATGGCATGGATACATATGTATCCGTGATTCAGAATTATCTAATGGTATATTTCCTACCTATTCATATAAGAAATACACGACATATTTGGTAGGTAGATAAAAGCAAAAATATATGCTGTGTTAGATTCTAGTACGTGATACTGATTTAGTAGCATATCTGTATCTGTTCAACTGGATCTAGGAAGAAATGTGCAGAATCTTTTTAGATACAAAAAACTCATTCTCTTTCGTGAATGGAGAAATTTCCTTTTCTATCAATATCCAAATTGAATTTGGATTTGCATAAGTAAAAAGGTAGTATATGAATAAATCCAAATTTTTGTCTCTACCAAATTAAATGACTGGCATAAGAATTTTTTCTTATTTTTCCTGATCGATAAAATCCATGAAAAGAAAGAAGAAGATTAAAAAAAATTATGATAAAAAATTCATCCATCTCAGTCATTGCACGAGAAGAAAAAGAGGAAAATAGGGGATCTGTTGAATTTCAAGTATTTAGTTTCACCAATAAGATATGGAGACTTACTTCACATTTAGAATTGCACAAAAAAGATTTTTTTTTCACAAAGAGGTTTACGAAAAATTCTGGGAAAACGTCAACGACTACTGACTTATTTGTCAAAGAAAAATAGAGTACGTTATAAGAGATTAATTGGGCAGTTGGATATTCGGGAGCCTCAAACTCATTAATTTCAAGATTCATTTGCATTTTTTATATTAGTTATTTTTTAATGAACCTTGATAAATTCAAGAAATAATGAATCGGGGAAGAAAAGATATAATTGTCCTAGATACAAGAAATGGTCTCATGATAGTTAATATGGGTCCTCACCATCCATCAATGCATGGTGTTCTTTGACTAATCCTTACTCTCAATGGTGAAGATTTTATTGACTATGAACCCATATTGGGCTATTTACATAGAGGAATGGAAAAAATAGCGAAAAACTAAACAATTATACAATATCTATCTTATGTAACACATTGGGATTATTTAGCTACCATGTTCACAGAGGCAATAACGGTAAATGTGCCAGAACAATTGGAAAATGTTCAAGTACCCAAAAGGGCTAGCCATGTAAGAGAAATTATGCTAGAACTGAGTCATATAGCTTCTCATTTACTATGGCTTGGACCTCTTATGGTGGATATTGGTGCACAGACTCCTATTTTCTATATTTTCAGAGAGAGGGAATTGCTATATGATTTATTCAAAGCTGTTATGGGTATGGGAATGATGCATAATTATTTTCTTATCGGAGGAGTAACTGCTAATCTACCCCATGGCTAGATAGATAAATGTTTGGATTTTTGTGATTATTTTCCCGGGGGGCCCTATGAAAATTTTGAAGTCTGATGCTTTGATAGAACAAGAAATTCTGAATGGAATCATTTTGCATATAGATTCATTTGTAAAAAACCTTCACCCAATTTGGAATTGTCGAAACAAGAACTTTATATGACAGTAGAAGCCTAAAAAGGAGAATTAGGAATTTATCTGATAGGAGATAATAGTGTTTTTCCCTGGAGATGGAAAATTTGTCTACCCGGTTTCATCAATTTGCAAATTCTTCCACAACTAGATAGAAGAATGAAATTGGCTGATATCATGATGATACTAGGTAGTATAGATATCATTATGGGAGAAGTTGATCATTGAAATGATAATTTATACGACAGAAGTCCAATCTATTAATTCTTTTTCTTCAAAATCCTTAAAAGAAGTCTATGGATTCATATGGCTATTTCTCCCTATTTTGACCCTTATATTAGGAATCATAATAGGGATACTGGTAATTGTGTGGTTAGAAAGAGAAATCTTCATAGCCATACAACAACATATTGGGCCGGAATATGCCGATCCATTGGGAATTCTTCAAGCTCTAGCGGATGGGACCATTTAAAGAGGACCTCTTACCATCTAGAGGGAATATTCGTTTGTTTAGTATTGAGCCATCTATAGTAGTCATATCAATTTTACTAAATTATTTAGTAATTCCTTTCGGGTATCATCTTGTTTTAGCTGATCTCAGTATAGGTGTTTTTTATGGATCTCTATTTCAAGTATTGCACCTATTGGGCTTCTTATGTCAGGATATGGATCAAATAATAAATATTCCTTTTCAGGTGGTCTACGAGCTGCTGCTCAATCTATTAGTTATGAAATACCATTAACTCTATGTGTCTTATCAATATCTCTATGTGCGATTCGTTGAACATAAGCTTTTCCCTCTATACTAGAAATAAGGAAAAAAATGAAAGAAAAGACCTTAAATATATTGAATAGATAATCTCAAGTATCAAAAAAGAGGTATTTCCACATAAAATGAATCATAACAAGGCTTTAAGTTGGTAGAAATGATCAAGTAGTACTCTCGCACGATTCCAATCTAGAGTATGCTCTTACTCACTGATTAAAGAAATAACTAGCAAGAATGAATTAATCCTTTTTTTTTCAGAGTAGCTTCTTTTTATTTTGAGTTCTCAGAAAGAAGATAGGAACAAAAGAAATGGAACACATACAATAATACAATAAAAAAAATATAATAGATAGAATCAGAAAAAAAAATGAATAATAAAAAAAGATCCTTATTTCTTTTTTTCCTCCATCCATACATATACATATGGAATTCTTATCATGATTTATGAACTAGTATCTAATTCCTTAATTGATATAATGAGTACTTTATTAAAAGATTAAGTTATTACTGAATAAGAAAAAATTGGAATTCTAAGGGATGAGATCAATTCGGAAGTGCTTTCCTATTATCCTAACAAATGGAAATTTTTTGGTCTAATTTAGGACTATGTTATGTATCTTTATTCTTCTATTTCCCTATAAAGATGCTAATAATACCGGTCCTTACATTTAGATGTAACCACAGAGGAGCCGTATGAAGCTGAGGTCTCATGTATGGTTTTGGAATAGCGATATGAGCAATGATGTTATTATCGACTATTATTATCTAACAGTTTACGTACAGTTGATATAGTTGAGGCACTGTCAAAATACGATTTTGGGGGGGTGGAATCTGTGGCGTCAACCCATAGGGTTTATAGTTTTCCTAATTTCTTCTCTAGCAGAATGTGAGAGATTACCTTTTGATTTATCAGAAGTAGAAGAAGAATTAGTAGCAGGTTATCAAATCGAATATTCAGTATCAAAAATAGTTTATTTTATGTTGCTTCTTACCTAAATCTATTAGTTTCTTCACTATTTGTAACAGTCCTTTACTTAGGAGGGTGGAGTTTATTCCGTACATATTCCATCCTGAACTTTTTGTAAAAAAGAAAATGGTTGTAGTCTTTGGAATTCCAATTGCTATCTTTATTACATTAGTTAAAGCTTATTTGTTTCTATTCATTTCTATCCCAACAAGATGGACATTACCTAAGATGAGAATGGACCAACTATTAAATCATGGATGAAAACTTCTTTTACCTATCTCTCTTGGTAATCTCTTATTGACAACTTCTTTACAACTTGTTTCACTATAAGTAAAAAATAACAATATTCTACTAACCTCTCTCCAACAAGAAAAAGAAACATCAATTTATTTATGGATACACAATACGTTCCCTATGGTGACTGGGTTCATAGATTAGGGTCAACAAATAGTACGAGCTGCAAGGTACATTGGTCAAAGTTTTATAATTACCTTATCCCACACAAATCATTTACCTATAACTATTCAATATCCTTATGAAAAATTGATCACATCAGAGTGTTTCCATAGTCGAATTCACTTTGAATTTGATAAATGTATTGCTTGTGAATTATATGTTCATGTATGTCCCATAGATCTACCTATTGTTGATTGGAGATTAGAAAAAAATAATAAAAAAACAATTTCTTAATTACAGTATTGATTTTGAGTTTTGTATATTTTGTGGTAATTGTTTCAAATATTGTCCAACAAACTGTTTATCAATGATTGAAGAATATGAACTTTCTACTTATGATCGTCACGAGTTGAATTATAATCAAATTGCCTTGGGACGGTTACCGATGTTAGTAATTGGAGATTACACAATTCAAACAGTTCTGAATTCAACTCAAATCCAAATAGACAAGGATAAACCACTTGATTTGAGAATGATTACTAATTACTAAAATTTTTTTTTAATATAAAAAAATCCAAGCTTCTTTTGTTTTGTTTGGTTAGTAACTACAAATACTAATTATAACCACTTGGTGTTGAGAATTATGCTTTAATTTAAACTCAAAATAGATTTTGGTGATGATTTTGAATATTTGAATTACTTTTTTATTTTTGCCTAAAAAAATAGGATAGGATTGGTCCAATAAGTTTATCTACATTAATCTATAATACATGAAGATAAAATTTAAATTAGGAACGTATCATATATAAGATACAAGAAAAAAATAGAGTAACCTTTTTCCTGGACCATTCAGTAAGGTCATGAAATATCTTTATCTCTTATTTTATACATTATACACGATGGATTTACTTGGACCAATACATGGTATTATTGTAAAATTTTTGGGATCAATTCTTATATTAAGGGGTTTGGGAGTGGTATTACTTAACAATCCTATTTTTTTTGCTTTTGCATTGGGATGCATTCTTTTTTGTATATCCTTATTCTTTATTCCATCAAACTCCTATTTTGTAGCTACTGTGCAGCTCCTTATTTATGTGGGAGCCATAAATGTCTTAATCATATTTGCTATAATGTTCATGAAGAGTTTAGTAATCCCATCTTTGGACCATTGGAGATGGAGTTACTTCAGTGATTTCTACAATTATTTTCTTTTTTCACTAATTACTACTATCCCAGACACATCATGGTGCGGAATTCTTTGGACTACAAGATCAAACCAGATTATAGAACAAGACTTAATAAGTAATGTTCAACAAATTGGGATTCGTTTATCAACCAATTTTTGTCTTTTGTTTGAACTTATTTCGATAATTCTTCTAATTTCTTTAATAGGTGCAATTACTATGGCTCATTAGTAAAAATACTTAGAATTAAAAGTAAAAGAAAAGTTCTAAATTAAAGGAAATCTAGTTTTGTAATTATTCTATTCTAGACAAGGAAATCTAGTTGAACTTTTGTTCATATCAAAATTTGATGAGGAATTAGTCAATGATGTTCGAACATGTATTTTTTGTGAGTGTATATTTATTTTTGATTGGTATTTATGGATTGATCACAAGTCGAAACATGGTTAGAGAACTTATGTGTCTTGACTTATACTAAATTCAGTTAATATTAATCTTGTAACATTTTTTGATTTATTTGATAATTGCCAATTAAAAAGAGACATTTTCTCAATCTTTGTTATAGCTATTGCAGCCGCTGAAGCAGCTATTGGGCTAGCTATTCTTTCGACAATCCATTATAACAAAAAATCAACTCGTATTAATCAATAAAATCTATTGAATAATTAATTGCGATAAAAATAAATTTAAATTAATCATATACATATAAATAAAGACATATATATAGTATAATTATAGTATAATTAATTAGAATTAATTATACTATAATAAATTCTATTAATTTCTAATCTAAATCCATTAGAAATCATTTTTCTATTGCTTTTTGACCAATTTGAATTGAAATTTGCATGCACTATGACTGCATTTGCAGAAACAGAAGTCAAAGTTTATTGGCCCTTTCTTATGAACAGAGTTAGAATCTATCTTTAGCTTAGTTTTTAGTTTAGATATGGATTCAAAAATTGATAAACCATCATTTCATCTGGTATCTATAATCTATAATATAAATATATGATTCAGTTACTATGAACCAGATCAAAAATTCTTATGTTCAAAACTTGAATTTACAGATCCGATGTCGCATTCAGTAAAAATTTATGATACATGTATAGGGTGTACTCAATGTGTACAAGCCTACCACACAGATGTATTAGAAATGATACCTTGGGGGGGGGGGGGTAATGTTTGTATTCGGCCACAAAGTTTATTTTGTACCCAGCAGGGGGTTCTATTTTTCTCTTAATAGGAGTTCTAGGTATGGGTTTATATGGTTCTAATGAACCAACATTAGATTTTGAAAGATTGGCTAATCATTCATACCCTGTGGCCTTGGAAATAATATTCTATTTTGGTTTCCTTATTTCTTATGCTATCAAATCACCGATTATACCCTTGCATACATGGTTACCGGATACCCATGGAGAAGCACATTACAATACATATATGATTCTAGCTGGGATCTTATTAAAAATGGGAGCATATGGATTGATTCAAATTAATATGGAATTATTATCCCATGCTCATTCTATATTTTCTCCATGGTTGGTGATATTTGGAACGATACAAATAATCTATGAAACCTCAACATCTCTTGGTCAATGCAATCTAAAAAAGAGAATAGCCTGCTCTTCCATATCTCACATGGGTTTCCTAATTATAGGAATTGGTTCTATAATTGACACGGGTCTCAATGGGGCTATTTTACAAATACTCTCTCATGGATTTATTGGTGTTGCACTTTTTTTCTTGTCAGGAACAAGTTGTGATAGAATATGTCTTGTTTGTCTGGACGAAATGGTTGGGATATCTCTTCCAATGCCAAAAATATTTACTATGTTTAGTAGTTTTTCGATGGCTTCTCTTGCAATGCTGGGAATGAGTGGCTTTGTTGCAGAATTAGTAGTGTTTTGGGGAATAATTACCAGCCAAATATATCTTTTAATGCCAAAAATCCTAATTACTTTGGTAATGGCAATTGGAATGATATTAACTCCTATTTATTTATTGTCTATGTTACCTCAGATGTTCTATGGATACAAGTTATTCAATGTCCCCAATTTTGTGAATTCTGGACCAGGAGAACTATTTGTTTCTATTTGTATCTTTCTACACATAATAGGGATTGGTATTTATCCGAATTGTGTTTTCTCATTATCAATTGATAAGATAGAAGCTATCTTATCTAATTATTTTCATAGATAATTTTTTTTTATTAATGAGACAGTCTTTGATTTAAATTTAAAATTTTGTATCTCCTATACAATGGAAAAAAAGATAAAGTGAATTAGAATTGTAATGGGATACATCTCAAGTTTTGGAGAACCACTCAAGTGGTTCTCCAAAACTCACACAAACTTTCATTACATATGAGACAATATCCTCATGTATTCTTTTGTATTTATTGTTTATGTAATTTATTCAATTACATGTTAATGTGAATGAACCATAACTATGTAGACCTATTCCTAATAGATTGATCCCAAAATAGCATATCCAAATTATAAGAAGTCCTATAGAAGCCACAAATGGGGAATTCGTACCTTGCAAATTTTTATTTATTCTAGTATGAGAATAAATTGCAAATATAGTCCAAGTAATAAATGACCAAGTTTCTTTGGGGTCCCAATTCCAATAAGATCCCCATACCTCATTAGCCCACACTGCTCTAGAAAGTATGCGCATGGTTAAAAAGATGAACCCTAAACTAATCATGTGATAGGCCCAATAATCCAGATGTTGAATCAATTGATATTTATAATAATTTTGAAATGAAAGAAAAGAAGTGTTTCTCAATTAATCAGTCACTCTTTTAGTCATTACATTTCGGAAAAAACATCGATATTTTTCGTAAAAGGAAAAATTTATTAATCTTAATTAAATCATTTTTCTTTAGTAGGACCAAATATTTGAATAGAAAAAGAAGTGTTTTTCAATTGAAAAACACATCTTTTTCTATTCCAATATTTGGTCTTACTAAAGAAAAATAATTTAATTAAGATTAAGAATTTTTTCCTTTTACGAAAAATATCGATGTTTTTTTCAAAATGTAATGACTAAAAGAGTGACTGATAATAATGATCCACATAAAAGAGTTGCATAGCTCAATAACATCATACTTACGTGCATCATTAACCATTGGGATTTTAGAATAAGCACTAATATTGTAGATTGATGCATTTCAGTTGAAAAATCCGATGTGGCGAATCCTTGAATAAAAATGGCACTTGGTGTAGTTATTTTGCTTAAATCATTTTTGTGATTCCTAAGATATGGAATCATATGAATAATGGAGAAACTCTAAGAAAGGATGACTAATGACTCGTATAAATTACTTAATGGGAAATGTCTGGAATAAATCCACCGAGTAATTAATAATCCTGTTATAGAAAAAAGTAGCTATTATCCCCTTTTCCAAGGAATCACATAATCCTAGAATTTTGTGGATTAATAAGGTCATCAAATGAATCGTAATCACAATCAAAATGATCGAAAAGGAGATATGAGTTAATATATATTCTAAAGTTACAAATATCATAAAAAGGAGGGTCCCATTGAAAAATGTAAATTGGGAATTGAATACATTCTATAATGTATCCATTCTGCCTTTTTTTTGGAAGGGGGGGGGGGTGCCGCAACTCGGGCTTGAACCGAGATGCTCTAGCACTGCTTCCTAAGAGCAGCGTGTCTACTAATTTCACCATGGTGGCTTAATTGAAATAATAATAGTAAATTCATGTTGAATCGACAACATTCGGCAATTCAATCTAGTTTAGTAAACAAGAATTTTGTTTTCATATGAGCTATAGAACTAAGAATAAGAATGAAATTCCCCTTTTTCTATCTTTTTTGATGATTTATTCTTGGTTTCTT
>RXID01016030.1:0-98788 GCA_005019695.1 Trichopus zeylanicus subsp. travancoricus
TAAATAAGTCTAAATTATAAATAAAAATATTTAAGTGATTTATTTGAAAATATATAAATATTAAACTTATAATATAAAATTTCAAATTTTAAGACCTTCAATATCTTTTTCATAAAATTTTATTTATAAACAATAAAATTTGGACTTATTTATAAATAAAAATATTGAAGGGGTCTATTTGAAAATGTATAAATATTAAACTTGTAATATAAAATTTTGAGTTTTAAAACTTTTAATGTCTTTTTTATAAAATTTTATTTAAAAATTGATAAAATTGGGACTTATATATAAATAAAAATATTCAAGGGGTCTATTTGTAAATGCATAAAATATTGAATTGTATTTTATTAAATTTTAAGTTTTAAAACTTTCAATGTGTTTTTTTAAAATTTTATTTTAGAATGATAAAATAAAATTTAGACTTATGTTTTGATTAAAAATATTCATGTGATATATTTGTAAATGTATAACTATTAAACTGCTAATTTAAACTGCTAGTGTGTAAAACTTCATATCTTTTTTGTAAATTTTTATTTAAAAAATAATAAAAATTAAAATTATTTATAAATAAAAATATTAAAGGGGTCTATTTGCAAATGTACAAATATTAAATTTTGAAATTTTAAATTTTAAAACCTTCAATCTTATAAAATTTTTATTTTTTAAAAAATAAAATTTGAATTTATTTATAAATAAAAATATTTGAGGTGTATATTTGTAAATTTACAAATATTAAAGTTGTATTTTAAAATTTTATGGAGGGTTTATTTGTAAATTTTTTTAAATATTTAAGGTCCTCTTTTGTAATTTTTTATTTAAAAATATTAAAATTTGGGTTTATCTATAAATAAAAAATATTTGAGGGGTCTATTTATAAATATATAAATATATAAATATTAATTTAAAATTTAATTGAAAGTTTATTTATAAACATTTGAAAGAAAGAGTATAAGATAAAAAATTTAGTTGTAAAATAATAAAGAGTAAAAATAAATTTTTTTAAAAAAATTTGATTAAATAATAATTAAGGTATAAATAATTTTTTAAAAAAAGTTGTAGATAAATACTTAAGTTACGGGAAAATTTTAATAAATAAAATAAATTTTGGGGTCGGAGATAATTACCCAATAAAAAAAATCCTGCAGGTGCTAGCTTTCTAAAGCAGATTCTCCTCACTTTACTTTCTAGATTTTGTAACGATACTTGATGAACAAACCAGTTTAATATCAAAAGCTGCTTGTGTATTCGCGACTCTCCAGATCAATCACATGCTCCAAATTTCCTATAAATGAGCTGATAATGAACCAGCAAAGCAAATCCCAGTGGCCTAAGCCCAATGCCAATGGCTTCCACCTCCATTCTCCTACTCTTCCTGGTCTCTTCGTTCTTGCTCTCCTCTTTGTCAGAAGCTCAAGACCCTCCAGTTGCCAAGGGCCTCTCCTACACATTCTACGAGTCCCAGTGCCCTGATGTGGAGTCCATCGTCAGGAAGCACCTCGACAAGGCCTTCAAGGACGACCCCGGCCTCGCCGCCGGCCTGCTTCGCCTCCATTTCCATGACTGCTTCGTTCAGGCATGAACTATTTTTTGATCTTCTGCTACTGTATGTTCTGTTTGTGATTATTTAGTTCTGCAGGGATGTGATGCGTCTGTGTTGCTGGACGGGTCGGCGAGCGGGCCGAGTGAGCAGGAGGCGCCACCCAACCTGACGCTGAGGCCGTCGGCCTTCAAGGCCATCAACGATCTAAGAGCAGCCATCGACAAGAAATGCGGCCCCGTCGTCTCCTGCGCCGACGTCGTCGCTCTTGCCGCCCGGGACTCTGTCTTCTTGGTAATCTGTTCTTGAATCCTTGGATTCTCCTTCGCGCGTTTTGGCATCACTCTATTATGTGACTGAATCCATGTACATGAAATTTAAAACAGAGTGGCGGTCCTGACTACCGTGTGCCGCTAGGCCGCCGAGACAGCCTGAAGTTCGCAACGAGCAGCGCGACCGTGGCCAGCCTCCCGGCGCCGACGTCCGACACTAGCGCGCTCATTGCCGCTCTCTCCAAGCTCAACCTCGACGTCATGGACCTCGTGGCCCTCTCCGGTGGCCACACCATCGGTATCAGCCACTGCTCCTCCTTCTCCAACCGCCTCTACCCTACAAAAGATTCCACCATGGACAACACCTTCGCCAAAAACCTCTACAAAACCTGCCCGAACCGCGACGCCACGAACACGACAGCGCTCGACGTGCGGTCGCCGAAGGTGTTCGACAACAAGTACTACGTGGACCTGGTGAACCGGCAGGGGCTGTTGACGTCGGACCAGGGACTGTACGGGGACAAGCGGACGAGGGGGATAGTGAGCAGCTTTAGCCAGGACCAGAGGTTGTTCTTCGATAGGTTTGTGGCGGCGATGGTGAAGATGGGGCAGCTAAGCGTGTTGACGGGGAGGAATGGGGAGGTGCGGCGGAACTGCTGGGCCAGGAATAGCGGCGGAGACGGGTTGTGGTCGGCGGTGGACGGCGAGGGGGAGAGCGCCTCGTTTTAGCTTGTTTGCTGTTTCTCTTACGTACTTTACAAACAGTGAACGGATTGGATGAAAGGAATATGCGTGCAACGGAATAGACTCTGGAATCAGACAATAAGATCGGTATTTTCAACTCTCTATTTCGATTTTTGATGTCCAAAATAAAGGAATATTTGTCCAAATACGTAGTACATATATTTACTCCTAATCAATATGAACCGGTTTAATTTGAGAGTTGAGACGTGAATTTGGTCTATTTGATCAACGAATCAAATGGAATGGATCAAAATTTTAGAATCGAACTAAACTGAACTGATCCAAATACTATGAAAAAAAGGAACTAAATAGTTTAGTTCCAGTTAAACAAAAAACTAAATTACCAATCGAATTGAATTTATAACAAAAATGAAATTTACAAGAAAAATAAGGTAATACAAAAAAAAAATCCAATTTCAAAATTTTGCAAATGAAAATTTTAAATTTTACATTATATCACACACCAAAATATTTGAAAAACTTATATTTATAAAATATGAACTATATATGTTAATTTTTATTTAATTAATTATCTGGTATATGATTGATTTATCGATATTATAACAATAACTAATGCGCGACATCAATGCGAATCTGACGAATAAAAATAAATCATTGTTTTTTTAAATTATTTTTGTCTATTTCATTACGATTTCGATTTCATTTCCGCAATCATTTCCGCGTCCATTCCTTTTTCACATCGTCTTTCTTTTTCGTCGACATCAATAGAAATGAGCACCATCGACAAGTTGAGGATGACACCGTTATCGGACTACGATCGGATTTCAGCGTCGGCAAGATTCGGAAGCCAACCTCATCGTCTCTAGGCCCATCACCCAGAGCTACACTTGCACCTTCGTCCTCGCATTATTAAAGCATATATACAGAGCTGAGCTGAAATCTATGTAATCTATGTTGACATTCATCAAAAATCAACACAGCTAAACTTGATT
This sequence comes from Trichopus zeylanicus subsp. travancoricus, assembly GCA_005019695.1. Lineage (NCBI taxonomy): Eukaryota > Viridiplantae > Streptophyta > Magnoliopsida > Dioscoreales > Dioscoreaceae > Trichopus > Trichopus zeylanicus. The sequence continues at coordinate 3,507 of RXID01016030.1, forward strand.
AATCAAAGCACTTCAATCGTTATGTCAATCTCTTCAATAGACAACGGCAACGAACTATAAAGCAGTGAATTGCATCGCTTATCAACACCAAGCATGCGAAGTTACGTTTATGAATTCACGGGAGCAGGTGAAATCTAAGGACACTCGCAATTTCAACACCGGAGGTGTCCCCGAATGGAGGAGCTGCCAGGGAAGTAGGAAGTTTTTTATCTTTTTCAGTTATTCTCTCGTAGAAGATCTCGAGCTTGTTGAGAAGGTTCATCTCTATTGCATATAGTCGCGCACACCAAAAAAAAACTAAGTAAAAACGAAGGAGACGGCTGAAATGATACCCTGCTTTTATAATTATTTACAGTAAATAATACAATTAGCACTCTCTCGTTGTAAATAAGTATATTAAATTATATTTATTATAAATAATTAAGAGTAGGATTCGCCGACACGATGTGCAAGATGACAAATCTTCGCCCAGACAATATGGCAAATTGGGGAATAAAGATAGACCCGAAGTGGAAGAAGACGAATGGCCGAGGTATCGTCCGATGTGGCCGGTCGGGTTTGAAAACGGGCCCACCGAAAAAAATGCGGTGCAATTTTGACGTCTTTGACCCGTTCGGTGGGAGAAAATTCCACCCCCAAGTTGATGGTTGGTCCCGCTGGAGAGGTGAATTGTATCTTATCGTGAGCCGTCAACGTCTCGCTTATGACTTATCCACTCGCGAGGAAAGACTGTGAAGCATCAGGAGGCCAATTTGGCCGTTTCGAAGGACCCAAAGAGAAGTGCTTATCAACATTTTCTGGTGCAATCTGGGTGTAATAATTAGTATATCTTCACTGGATTTGATGATGCAATCTATTATCGGTGCAACGTCAAGTCGGAACTTAAATCTGATCCATCATTAGTGAAATTCGAACTTCAATTTTCTCGAGTAATGTCCATTCGACTGTGTTGTGCCAAACAGTAAATTCGCGGAGATTACAGTGCACGATGAATTTAGCCACTAGGGGCTTCTTCTAGATACAAGGCTGAACATTCTACTTTTGCGGTCCACCAGCCAAATTGATCAATAAGACAATGCGGGAGTATCAAACACTGCCAACCTAGTGCGACCAACCATCAAGCGTCTTCGCCACAGATTCAGTGTCGGCATCAAAACAAGAAATCCAAATCCAAATCTGAATCATCCTCTCTCTCCGTCCTCCCCGATTTTTTCAACTCTCCTCTCCAATCTGTGTCGATGGCTCCTTTCCGCGTCCACAACCGCCATCATTTTAAATAGGCTGTTCTCGCGGGAACTCGCACTTACACTTCCTGGAAATGGAAAACGAGGAACCTGAAGAACTTCATCAGGAGATGCTGCTCTCCGGATACCACCGGGCACAGGAGATGTCCGCCATGGTCTCAGCCTTGATGCATGTTGTCTCGAGGGAGCAGCTGCCCGGCGGAGTCGTGGCAGAGTCATCCTCGTCTTCTTCGGCATGCTTGAGCGGTCAGGGTGGCGGCGGGAAGCTGAAGAGAGCAAAAGAAGAAGCGCTGCGAGATATGGATTTTCGCTATGGGACCATGCCCAAGACTACATGCACAGCACAATGCCAACAAACTCGTGCGGCTTCACCAGCCTCTGCTACGACCATACAAGAATCTTTCCCTTACTACAAAGAAGCAGAGCAGGCACCGAGAAGAAGGTACAGGGGAGTCCGGCAGCGTCCGTGGGGAAAATGGGCGGCGGAGATCCGCGACCCGCACAAGGGCGTCCGCGTCTGGCTCGGCACCTTCTACACTGCAGAAGCCGCCGCCGCCGCCTATGACAAAGCTGCCCTCCACTACCGCGGCAGACGCGCCAAGCTGAACTTCCCCGAGCTTGCCCGTCTCCGCCCACCATCGCCTGCTCAGCCTGCTCAGCCCTTCGACGGCTCCCAAGCTTCCTGTGACTCGGCCCGGGATTTCGTCGAGCACTCGAGGTTGCTGCAGTCGAAAGAAGTGCGCGAGAAAGCTCCTCCGGCTAGCCTTTTGGATCAAATTTTGCATGCTAATCACTCCTTTCATGCTTCCTCTGCTGCTTCAGCAGCTTCATCCGTTGCTGCTCTCTTTGGAGTACAGGACGGAACAGATAAAAGATCATTTGAGTGAAATTCATATTAAAAATTATGAAATTTAGCTTAAAAATCATCTTTCGATGCCAACCAACATCAGTTTTTTTAAAAATAAGTTTAGACTTCTTAGTGATTATTTAATTATAAAAAGTTATAAAACTGTTGGTTGCACAAGCATTATCATTGCTATTATCACTCAGCTGACACTTGGCTTTGCCAACTGCATCTGCGTCATCGTTGTTGTATTCAAATCCCAATAGATTGATTGGTAGGTTGGTTATTTTGATCTGATCTGCTTGCATGGGTTCGGAATCCGTTAACCCGGCTTTCTACTATTCGGTGATCCGACCACGAGTGGCGATAAACGAGGGGCAGGGCTCGAAGGGCAATTTCGTCATTTCCCTTGCACGATGTATACGCAGCAACAACACCGATTTCTGCTCGCATCTCTTTCTCCTCTTTGTCGATCTCCTGTGCTCGCTCTGGATCCGAATCTCCGGCAGGTCAGCGGCGATGGCGGAGGAGAAGGAGTCCACGTCGGTCCCGCTTAGCCAGGCCGTCGATCCCGAGGATCCCGCCAAATCTCCCCCTAGCTCCCCCAGCTCCTCCACTCGCAAGGTGCGAACTCTTCGTCCCCGGATCTCCCTCCGTTTCTCGAATCTATATTATTTTGTTTCTTTTGGAATGTGGAAATTGGAAGATTTGAGAATGATTTTGTGTTTTTAATATTATATGGCTTTTTTCCTCTTGCGATCTTATGGGCGTCGTTTGTTGCCGAGATCTGCGTGGGTTTGATGCATTGACTGCAAGAATTTGCTAGAAATCGATTTACGACTGTCGGTGAATCCGGTATTTCTAACTATTGAGTTTTTTATCGCGAAATTATAGAAACAGCGCGAGATCCATGAGAAATTGATGCGCAGACAAAGATATTTTTTTTTTGCCGGAAATAGTCACAATTGTTTATATTGAATTCAGGAGAAGGTGGGAGTTGAGATTCTTCAGACAAATATAATTATTATTCTAGCATTATGGTCGGGGAATGGTCAGGCTCTGTGCGATTTCTTGATTTGTGGGTTTGTCATCACATGCCAAGGAGTACGTGCGATCTTGTCATTATCTTTGCATATGGTGGCCTTGTGGCAATGAGTTTAATTATATTGAAAGGCCCATGATTTGGGATTTCCGTAGTGGGCTGGCTCATTTTGTGGCAGGATTGTCAGCTATCACAAAGAAGATGAGCTTCTAAGAAATGATTTACACTGTTTCCAGGGTGTATTCATGTAATGGACACAATCTGGATCTCTGAAAGAGCAATGCTGTTGCAACTATCCTAGTTCACCACGACTATCCGTTTCTGCATCAATTGTTGTATTTGCATTTCTGAAGCATTAGTAGATATTTGTGCTCTGTTATCATTTAAAAGAATGTTGGCTATTGTGATTGGTTACCAAAGTTTACCAAATCCTGTAGGGGTTATTTATGGAAATCTACTAATGGATAGGAGGTGGATCTTGTGGTATCTATACCATGCCTACTGATTATAGACATAAATATTCTTTGTATCCTATATCATCCAATTGCTACTTTTGTGCTTCTTTATTTGCAATCAGAAGCATCTCACATACTCTATGTTTCATCTTACCAGGCTTGCTGTGTTGTTCTCCAAAGCTGGATTTCAAGAAAATTTATGACAGGATGGTCTGACATTCTTGTCTCTCAGGAATATAACGTCCAAGTATTTATTAATAATTCCCATTGACTGATTCTCTTCTCCCATTGATTATTTCAGTGTGGTTCTTTTTCCTGTGGCTGTCACATTTTTCATCACTTGGTGGTTTATTCAGTTTGTGGATGGTTTCTTCAGCCCATTGTATGAGAAGCTTGGAGTCGATATATTTGGTATACCTTTGAGCAATTTCGATAATCAAACTTCCTATTGGTCATACTTTCTTAGTTAAATACTCATACCTACTTCTAATTATCTACTTTTGATGCACTGTTTTCAGGATTGCACAGCTATGTATAATCTTAAGCAAGGAGGCTTTTTCTAGCTCTTCTTTTATGACATGAAATTGTATTTAGTCCATCATTGTCTTTTCCTTCGTTCATAGCTGAGTAGTGCTCCAGATCAAACTGTTGCTGTTTCCATGTTGACTAACAGAGTTTGGGAGTCAATGAAATGTTGGTCATTGCAATTTTTTCCAGTTGTTGCTTAGTGATATATATATTTGTGGAAGATAAATGAACATATATATTTGTGATGTCGGTTTTGCTGCCACATTTTTGACATGGTACATCCCTTTTTTTAGGGCATGATACTACAGTGATAAAGGTATGCCATTGTATATTGCATTTTTAGTTTATGAAAGTCCCTTTGATGATGTCCATAACCTTTATTGACAGACCTTCTTGCTTCTCAGACTTATTCTTATGCCCTAGTCAACTTCCTACCCGTCATTTCATCTAGAGTGTATGAAGAATATTAATATATACAGTGATTTTTGGACAATGCTTAATGTGCTTTCCTTTTCTCAACCTATTAGTCTCTCAAATGAATCCCTAATCTGCTGACACTAAGCTTCCTTTTGGTCTTTTCTGCAATGCAGGTCTTGGTTTTCTAACATCACTCCTGTTCGTATTCCTTGTTGGTATTTTTGTCTCATCATGGTTGGGTGCCACTGTTTTCTGGATTGGAGAATGGTTTATAAAGAGAATGCCCTTTGTAAGGCATATTTATTCAGCATCAAAGCAGATCAGTACTGCCATTTCCCCAGGTACTAATATTTTCTTAATGACAGTTAGAATCCCAGTTTGAACTGAGTTGGCAACTTTATGAAATGTCTTTAGATTAAGCCATGACCTGTAGGTAGACTATAGGAAATGAATCAAATATGAACAGAACCCTTTTGTTCATTTATTTTCTATGAAGTCTACACTTTATCAAATGCAGGCATTCCTACTATTTCTTTTGATTTAGTTCCTAAATTTTTTTGAAATTGGAGCCACTACAGTCAAATCCCAAGCTTAGCTGATCAGATTTAATGCTCATATTTCAGCTACTATTCAGAACAAAAAGAAATAGTGGAGAAGATGCAAATAAGAAAATTATACACTGAGAAAACCAATAAATAGTTGTACTCGAGCATCCTTCTTGAGAACCTTTATTGAGGCCTATTTAAATTTTTTGTGACACGTAAAATGCCATCTTTTTATTTGAATTTGATTTTTTGCATACAGTTTGCTTAAAAGACTTTGTTATATGTTGTCTTTCTCGCATTAATAGAAGTATAGGAAACTACTGTTGTTGGAGCCTGTATTTCTTGTTTTTGTCCTTTTGTATGTCCATGTTGTGCATGCTGTTTTATCTCCATTTCCAGTCTAAATTTCTTGGCTTCTTGCTTAAATAGCTTTCCTTGCGTATCATTATCTGCCAATTACTTGTCCAAATAATGTTATATAGCATGTAATCTCTTATGTCAATGCTATGAGCTGATCATCTAAAACTTCATTAGAGGAGACAAAATATAACTTGTGCATCTCTTTTGCAGATCAAAATACCACAGCATTTAAAGAGGTTGCTATAATTCGCCATCCACGTGTTGGTGAATATGCATTTGGTTTCATTACATCATCTGTTGTGCTTCAGGTTGCTTTCAGGGTGTTTCCACCCAATTTTCCCATACAAGTTTATATATTGAGTTTTTTCTATTTTTTAATTCAAGTTGTTCCATCAGCTTGTAGTTAGAGACTTAAAAAGCATGTCTATGATTCTCTAACTGATAGGCTAAACTTCTGAATTTCGATAACTAGCTGCTGGAGAGTGTATTATATGCTTTCTTTTTGAATTATATATGCAAACCTTTCCTTATATGCTATGGCAGGTGCTAGGTATATAAACACTTTTATATTCAAATACAAAAACTTCCTCTAATTACGTAAGTTTGACTTGTTTTGCCTGTTTGTTTTCGATATTGGCTTGGAAGAATTTGTTCCTGTGTTCCACTAATATGGTCGGCACATTACAGAAGTGTTTTTTATTGTTGGAATTTATGTAGCAGTTGATCATGCTTAAAATCTTCTTCTCTATATCTATTGTATCTTCATTGGAATTGTCTACTTGTGATGCAGACTGACAAAGGTGATGAAGAGTTGTGCAGTGTTTACGTCCCCACAAACCATCTGTACATTGGTGACATTTTCTTGGTGAACTCTGAGGATATTATCAGGCCTAATCTGTCTATTCGCGAAGGCATAGGTGTGGTTGCCTGTTCTTCTGTGGAATAAATTTAACATAATTTGTCTTATAAGATCATCTGATTTCTGCAAATTATTTGTTCCAATGATGTGATACAAATCAGAGATCATTGTCTCGGGTGGGATGACAATGCCACAAGCAGTTGCTCCTCTAGAAAGAATTCCTCGCAAGAATCAAAGCATCCGTATGAACAGAATAACATGAAACACAGATTTCATAGTCAGGTGATACTCCAGCTAACAGCAATGATCACCAAATCGGTGTTCCTAACCTTTTTTTTTTCTTCTAATTTTTTTTGGACATCCAACAGATATTACTGAATCAACAATTGAATATTTACTGCTATTTTGTGTTTGTGTTGGATTATTTCAGCTTAGCTGCAATATGAGGTGTTTGATATGCTAGTGTGTGGTTGTCAGTCAATGTTCACAAATGCTATTCAAGAGCTGCTAGGTGTCCTCTATGAGCTCACGGGAACTATGCGTAACAGGAATATGATTAACTGGAAGAAGCCTGTACCTGGGGAGGTTGCGATGTCCTTTATTCACTTTGTGTAGTTGGAAATTACCTTCATTGTTTGTGTTAACAATGCATTGTACGTTGGGCTAAGTAAACATTGATGTACTGACTACATTACAATGAAGAGTAGCATATGGTTGTTACCATTTGCATGCCTCTCGCTGTGTAGTTTGGTGTCTATAACTGACCTATTTGGTTTTGAATGCTTGTGTGGATGTCTTGCCCAAGTTGTCTTGATATTTTTTTTTGGTAGAAACTGGTTTTTATTTATCTAAAACAGTATGAATTGCAGGACAATGCGTTGCATAATGACTACACCTATACACTTAAACCAACTTTAATATGGAGTATGGACGATATTAGTTATTTAAGACTCAAAATGGAGGTTCCGAATTTTTATTCTATTGACTTCTTCTCCACCCCCATACATCACCATGAATTGAAAGAATTGACTCTAGTATTAGAAGAGAATCACTGTTCACTAGCTTACACCTCATTATTTTCACCGATTTTGATTTTGTAGACAAACAAGAAAGGAGTAGGAGCGAGCGGACCACATCCAAATCTCACCAGAATACATTGATGATTTTATAGGTCTTTGCAATTTTTACTACTAATCAAAACATTAATTGGATCGATAAGATTGTTGCCTTTTGCAATTGACGCCTTAACCCACCATGGATCATGGTGCCCTTTTTTTTTAACAAATGAAGTCACTTTATTAAATATTATAAAGTATATGGATATTATATAATATGAATGGAGAGACAATGAACTTAAAAATGTGTTTGTTGTTTTTCATAAACCTAAAAATGTGACAAGTAAACGCGATGCCTATGATTACAAATGGACTTGATTAAATATATACAAAATGTTTATATTACTATTTATTAAATTTTTTTTATTATATTCGAGTTTTACAAGGATATGAGTAGCTAATTAACATGAAGTAAAGAGAATATGAAGCAAAATTTTGATTAGGTATAATCTTAATTGAGTTAAATTTTAAGTCATTATTCAAATTTAATGTCTTACTTCATAAAATAGATTTTATATTTTCTTAGAGATTATATATTTTTAGTTTTATTTAAACTATATATATATATATATGAGTCATGTGAGCCCTTAAAAAAAAATCTTAATATAATATGTTATCTAATTACCTATAATATTTACTAAAAAAAAAATGAACAGGCTTTTAACTAAATGGATTATGTATAGAGGTTCACCCATTAGCGGGTTGGGACGCACATGGGTCTATTCTCTCGGGGATGTCGCCTCGATTTGACCCGATCCGAAGCTGCCCACCCGACACTGTGACACCATACATTTTGGCACGCGCTCTGCACGTGCATTTCGCCCAGTAAGTATAGATAACCGAATCCGCTCCAATTCGCATTCGGTTTCAGCCCTAGGTCCCCATTCCCTCGGTTCTAGGGTTTCCAAGATCGCCGGTGCTAGATCTGCTCCGCCGCCATGGGCGACTTCGATGAGTACGAATACCTCGAGAAAGCCGTGGAGGCGCCGTCCCCGGAGCCCCGAAAGGGGAAGGAGCATCGCAGCTCGCGCCATCACAGCAAGGACGGTGACGCCGGCGACGGAGAGCGCGATCGAGATCGTGAGCGGTTGTCGAGATTGGAGCACCATAAGAAGGATCGGGATCACCGGAGCAGCAGGGACGGCGAGAGGGATAGGGAGCACCGGAGCCACGAGAGGGATCGCAAAGAGAGGGATCGCGAAAAGGAAAGGTCGCGGGAGAAGGACAGGGATAGGAATGGGGAACGGGACAGGGATAGAGAGAAGGAAAGGGAGAGGGAGAGTGAGAGGGAGGGAAATAGAGAGAGGAGGAGCAGCAGCCGCTCAAGGAGGCACGAGAGGGAGGCCGAGAGAGAAATGGAGAGGGCTCGTAGCAGGGATAGGGCTCTGAGAGAAAGGGAACGAGAGAGAGAACTGGAGAGAGAGTTGAGAGAGAGGGATAGCAGGTACTTTCAAGAAACCCTCATGTTCTTTCTCTTATGTTCATACTTTAGCCAATCAAGTGTTTTTAGGTCGGTTGTGATGAACATTTTCTTTACGTCTTGTTTATTTCTGAATCTTGAATTCATCTCTTATGTTCATACTTCCACGAAACAGTGATGTTCTCTCTCTTTTTTTCATACTTCAGCCGATCAGGTGTTCGTAGGTCGATTGTGATGAAAATTTTTGTTAGGGTTTGTTTATTTTTGAATCTTGAATTAATCTTTATCCAATTGAAGGGGATTTATTTTCTTCTGCTATATATTTTTAGGAATGTGCACTCTTTCAAACTTTTGATGCAGTTTTTGTTTGTCAAGAAACCGTTATGTTCTTTCTCATATGTTCATACTTTAGCGGATCAAGTGTTTGTAGCTCTATTTTGTTGAATATTTTCTTTAGGTTTGTATATTTCTGATTCTTGAATTCATATCTATCTAATTAAACTGGATTTTCGTATGTCTGAAAAATAGTTTAGTCTGTACACATCTTGGAATGTTGAGAAGTTTTGCTTGAATTATGTCATATGTTCCCACTGTTCTTTTCTAAGTTTATGGTTATAGTTGTTGATTTGGAGAATGGTGTACTGAAGGTTAGTCAATACAAAAAAAAAAAAAAAAAACATCTGTAGCCTTTTTCATATAGGGTTGTTGGCTTCTATTTAGTTAAAATCTGTTTGGGATATTCAAAAATTAGTCCTCATACAGGTGGCAACAAGTGGCATGCTATCTTTTTAAACATAGTTTATTACAAGTTACTTTTTAGGCTTTTACACTGTTGTTGCAACACATCTAGTTCTACTGTAGTATTGAGCAATGTATATTTGGTATATGTGGGTTGATTTTGGATATTAATTACAAGGATTTGACTATTTTTTGTTGTTCTGTTGATACTTGGGATGGAATGAGCAGCATTTATATGTATATTTTCCACATACTCTGTTTTCTATGTGTTTAATTATGCTTTCCTGTTTAGGAAATTTAAAGAGAAGAAAGAAGTGGTGGAGCCTGAAGCTGACCCAGAAAGAGATCAAAGGACTGTCTTTGCATACCAGGTATAAAATCTGTTTGATAAACAATTATTACTCATAATTTTAGCAATCTCCTTGTTCTTGCAGATGGTCTGATATTTTATCTTTTTCTGTTTGGACAGATGCCTTTGAAAGCGGCCGAGAGGGATGTTTATGAGTTTTTCTCACAAGTAGGGAAGGTTGGTAGTATTAGATAATTATGTTTCATTGCTGTTAAAGCAGCAGAAGATTGATGTTTATCTGGCGATTTCATAGGTTTTTCTGCATGTTTTGATATAGCATACACCAACCAGATAAAAAGTGTTCTGACATTTGCATATGTTATGCAGTCTGAGGTATAGTATTTTATACATTTCTGAGATGCTTGTGGCTCATTTATGAGTTATACCATGCACTAGTTTAAAATAACTGGAATCTGTGTACATGAATTGATTCTCAATTCATCATTCAACACAATATTCGTCTTGTGTCATTGAGATACATTTGCTTCTTATTGCAGTAAATGCTCCCCTGCCTTCAATGAGGCGTATTATAATGACTTTTTTGTGGCTCAACATACTTTTTATTTGGTGAGTGTGATAATGAATGGAAATGTTAATTGGTGTTAATTGGTGACCAAATAGACAGGTTCTATGGATTGCTTAGTGTGTGTTAAGTATGTCGGCGTGTTTTGTAAGTTCTAAATTTCCCGCATATTCTTTTGGATTTTCTGAATGAATAAATTTTAACAATAATTCCTTAGTTTCCAGGTTAGGGATGTGCGTCTAATCATGGATCGGAACTCAAGGCGGTCAAAAGGAGTCGGGTATCTATTTGTTTTATATTCATATGGTGATCGACCACTGACTTCTGTGATTGCATGATCTGAATAATTTTTATTGATTCTGATTTGGTTTTGCATTCCTAGAATTTTGGATGACTTGGACTTGTTTTGGACTTCGCATTTCCACTGTTAACCAAGTTGATCTAGTTGCTTTATGTTTGTATTTTTTTAAAAAATTTCTTTTCTTCCTTTTGGAAAATGGATGATGATTTTGACTTAACTGCCTATCATCTCCTTTGATTATACCATGGTAATTTACTGATAAATTATTATGGAATTTGTGGATCAGTACTTTTAGTCCATATACATCTCGTCCAAATAACTGCCAAATCTAAATGAAGTTTGGAAGTCAATAAGGGCCTGTTTGGTAACGAGTCAAGATCAAGGTTAAGGATAAGGCTAGTGAACACTTTTGTAAATTAGTATCTTTTTATCAAAATTAACTCTATAATAATTTGAATTTCGAAATACTAATTAATTTTTTGTAATAATTTAATTTAATAGCAGTGCAAAATAATTAATAATATTTTTTTAAAAAAAATCAGGGCTAGGCCTGACCTTGACCCCTTGCCAAATGGGCCCTAAGTGGCTTGATTTTTGTTACTTGTGCCCATCATCATAACCAATGAGATTTAAGAATAGTACAGTACTATTGTTCCATCATGTGCATAGTGTTTTCTGTCAAATGTAAGTTTTTAACCAATGTATAACTCAAGTATTCTGCATCTATAAAACTTTGAATTCTTTTTTAGTGGTTGTGTTCCCTTAGGGCTCGTTTGGTTCCGGATCAAAGTCAAGGTCAAGGTCAAAGAAAGGGGTAAAATGTAAAACGATAATGCGGTTAAGTAAGTTTTGTTTGCTTACTGATTTGGTTAGCGGGTATTTTAAATTTTTTTTGGACAAATTTGCCATCATCGCCGCCGCCGCCGACTTCGTCTTCTCCGATGAGATCCGGCGCGCCGGCGAGCTTGCGGGGCAGCTCGGGCGGCGAGCTCGCCGGGCTAGCTCGGGCCCCAAGCTCACGCGTGGAGCTCGCCGGGCGAGATGAGGGCATTTTAGTAATGTCCTAATTATAATTTAAATGAATTAAATAATGCTAGTCTAGTCAAATTTTTGGTGTTTGGAAGATACTCTGGTCAGTGCGAGGTGACCCTAGCCCTGACCTGGAACCAAATGGGCGCTTATTGCTTCTTTGCTTAGAGCTGAAAAGCATGCCACAAAAAATTGATTTTGATTTTTTATTCTTGGCAAAAAAATTTACAATGAAATTGAATTCTTTATTATGCAGTTTTCAATTATTTAATTATAAATGTGATGGTTATTGTTGTCTTGTTGTCTAATGAAGTTTCTTGAATGTGCTGATTGCTGTGCAGGTACATTGAGTTTTATGATGCAATGTCAGTACCAAATGCGATTGCTTTGTCTGGCCAGCTACTTCTTGGTCAACCGGTGATGGTGAAACCTTCGGAAGCTGAAAAGAATCTCGTTCAGTCCAATGCTGCAGGAGCAGCAGGAGTAGCTGGAGCAGCTGCATTGAGAAAGCTATATGTTGGGAATCTGCACTTCAGCATCACAGAAGATCAGCTACGTCAGGTGATCCTTGAAAGTTTGTTGGTTTTCAGTTTTGGGGTTAAAATAAAATTCAGAGTTGCAATATTAGACACTCCTTAAATTGCATGCTCTGAATTTTGATTTGTATATTTGTGGCATATTTTTGTGGTTAAAAGCTTTGAACTATGATGAATTTCAGGTGAACAACTGTAAGAGGAACCCTGTGCTCCCAAAACCTATACAATATGACTATTGCTTGAGTTGCTATTGATGATTTAATTCCTTCATACAGCTATTGACTAGAAACTGTTCAACTCCGATTTGAAGCTCAATTACCACCTGTTAGTCATCGATAATGACCTTTATCTACCTCCTTATGTCAGTGCATCTATTGTCCACCACCATGCAGCACATGCCTTTTCTATCCACAATCCTTTCATCATTTCCTTGCATGAATGCATCCATTCCACCACCTCAAACAACTTTCTTTTACCATTCCCTGTCCAACATGTATCAATCCGCCCCTATCACTTTTGCCTCATTTCCAACATCTCTGTCTACACTCTGTTGATCTTCTCAATTATCATGTACAATTACTAGCTTTCTGATTCATACATCTTTTAATTTATCATCTTTTTTGAAAATTCTGACTTATATATAGTCTTCTGTTCTAATCCTTTTTCTTGATGCTAGAGGAACTTATTTAGATAAAAGGTATTGTTCAATAATGAAATGTGGTGTATTGGGTGCATTTTGTTTTATTTAAATGTTTGTGCTTAATGCTACAAGCAATTTCTTATTGAACTTTTAAACTTGTATATGACGTTACAATTCCTTTTCATTGGGTAGTTTTAGTTCCATCTGTATCAAAACTATGTCCTTAACTAGTAAAAGCCTTATTCTCTCATTTTCAGAAACCTTCCATGTTGGCAAAAGAAATAATGGTGTGGTTGTTCCTATCTAGTCAACTGGGTAAAGTATTGAAACCTTATGACTTATTCATAGCTTGGCAAAAATTTTGCCACCATTCTTACAGGCAAATTGTGTTGTCCTGCTGCCATTCCGTCTCAAGTATAGGAAGTGCTATGGCGGTGACAGTATGAATTGCTTAAGTAGAAATATTTGCAGTGTAGACTATAGGTATCCTTTGTGTCCGTGTGTTTTTCTATTATTTTACTACTACTAAATATGAGTGTTTTTGATCTGTGCCTATTATTTTATCTTGATTTGCATTTGTGTCATTGTGCTTTTTTCTATCATTCATGCACTTGATTCTTTTTTCATTTTAAGTAATCATCTATGATGTTAGTTTCCATTGGCTTGATTCTATTCTTGTAGATCTTTGAACCTTTTGGACCTGTGGAGCTTGTGCAATTACCTCTTGACCTAGAGACTGGACAGTGCAGAGGTTATGGATTTGTTCAAGTAAGTATATGAGTAATTAGATCTAAAAATTCTGTTATTCTAATTTGCTAATAAGCTGTCTGGTCTCCTAGTTTGCCCAATTGGAACATGCAAAGGCAGCCCAAAGTTTGAATGGGAAATTGGACATTGCTGGGCGCATAATCAAGGTATAACTTCTCGCTCTATAAATATGAAACAAGTTCTATATCTGCTTTGAATTGCATTTTGATGTTTACACGGTTCACATTTGCACCATTTGGTGCTTTGGCTCAACTTTTTATGCGTCAATTCGTCCAATGGTGATAGTTACTTGCATTTGCTCTCTTTTACAGGTTTCAGCTGTCACAGACCATGTTGGAGTGCAGGATTCGGGAGCGAATGCTGCAGACTTTGATGATGAAGATGGTGGAGCTTTGGTGAGCAAAGTTCCTTTGCGTGATGGTTTTGTGTGTGTTAGTTTGTTGAAGTTTGTCAAATGGATTTTGATGGTCTCTTAACAGGCTCAACTATGGATGTTAGTTCGAGCACACTTAAATTATTTTGGTTATGCTCCAATAAATTAAGCATATAAATACTTACATGTATACTGAGTTGGCAGTACAATGTATTTATCTGCAACACCTGTTTCTGTGTTGATATCATACACTACCTCTTTTTTTACTGATGCTTATGTTCATTTAGAGTAATGCATGCTTGAGAGATGCCCAAGGTGGCCTTTTGACTTTCAGAAATAGTGTTCAATGTGATCTTTACCTGGTCTTTTCTGAGAAAATATTGAACAGCTTCATATGATATGATTGCTTTTTTAGGTTTATTTCAATAAAAACCATAAGCGATATGGTTTTCTTGCAATGTTGAAATGCATGTTTTGGTTGAGTAAATATACAAGTGTCAGTTTATTAAAAGATTTAATCCTAGTTGAGTTTTGGAGGCTGACAACTTCTTTGTACAATGCAGTCCCTAAATGCTCAATCCAGGGCTCTCCTTATGCAGAAACTGGACCGTACTGGAACGGCATCAAGGTTCGGTTGCTTGTTTCTTTCTGATTTAATTTTCTGATGCTACTATTGCAATATGACTTGTCACTCATTCTAATAATACTTCTATATCTGCAGTATTGCAGAATCACTTGGAGTGCCTGGGCTGAATGGTGTTGCTCCGAATCAGCTAGGATTTGGCCTTCCTATTAATGGACAGGCTGCTGTTGCTTCTGCTGGCACTGTTCCTACTGCTATGAGTGCAATCCGCACTTCTGCAGTTGCTGAACCCATTGGGGAGCCCAGCGCGTGCTTATTATTAAAGAATATGTTTGATCCAAGCACTGAGGTTCGTTTGGTGTTTTCTGTCCACATATGGCCTACTCAGCCAGTTCTCCAATGCTTTTCTTTATATGCAGACGGAACCAGATTTTGATTTGGATATTAAAGAAGATGTTCAGGAAGAATGCTCCAAATTTGGGCCTCTTAAACATATTTTTGTCGACAAGTAAGCTTTCTTTTGCTTCTTTCAATTGAATTGGTGCATCAAAATTTCTTTGGCTTTTAATTCATCAGTACTTGTGACAATCGATCCGCATCTTTTTATGTTGGTAGTAATGTCTACTCCTATTTCTCAAAAAAGTAAATGGAAAATTTAATAAAAAATGTGTTGATTCCTAGAATTGATTCCTGTTCATGTGTTTATGTCAGCAATTAAAAAATGTATCTACATGCATCATACACATGGAAAATTGTAGCAAGTTTCATGATTTGTAATAACTTTGGGTAAGGATAAACTGTGCATAATGAATTAATGATATACCACAATAATCTCGATGGAAGGGATATCTGATCTGCAAATCAATATTGCCCTTAATTGATTTTGGGGAATTTTGATTTATAGGGGAATTGAAATACCTAAGTTTGAACTTCCACTATGTAATTGCTTTTTGTTCATCAAACAATTTCTCTTTTATGCGCTACTTCCGTATTACAGGAACAGCAATGGCTATGTATATTTGCGTTTTGAGACTGTTGCTGGGGCAGCTAGTTGTCAGCGTGCAATGCATGGTAGATGGTTTGCAGGAAGGGCAATATCCACAACCTTTATGGTACTCTTTAAGACTCTTCACTCTACACAGCTTAAATCTTGATTGTTTTTTTGGTTTTGTTCCATTATGGTTTTAATTTCAAGACATTGTTAGATCTTTTGGTTGGGCTGCTAAATAGCTTGTCTTTTACTCTCTTTGCAGCGGCCTTGTGAGTATGAAGTGAAATTCAAAGGTGTCTAAGTTGGCTATGGGTTGGTGCAGAAGGCTGATCCTTTGCTTTTGCAATTTGTAGGATTAGATCGCTTATACTTGCAATATGTAATAGTTGTATGAATTTCCTTATTCGTTGCTTTAGGCTTTTGATTTGCTCCGCCTTGACATTTCTTTGCGCTGTGTGTGGGGAAGGAGCAGGGGGCGTGCAGTGGTGTTTGAAGTGGAAGAGGGAGGTGGGTGTAGTGAGCGTTGAAAAATGGCAGGATCAACACGGGAGAAGGGAGAAGTGTGGGCAGAAGAGGGACCCTATAGGAAGTAATAGAAGGGAAGGCACAGATGAGTGGCGTGTGGAAATGGGTAGGGACGGCAGGGCGGGGAGGAGAGGAGGGGGTCCGCATATGTCAAAATTCTATTCTATAGTAACTCATACACCAACCCTTAGAATCTATTGCCCCGTCTGCCACACTCCAACTTTCTCGCCCAAAACCCATAAGATCCTCCGCTCCATCCCCCCTTCTCTCTTGTCCACACTGTTGGTATTGCCCCTGCTACTTCTCCTTGCTCACCCCACCTGCCGTCTCTACCCATTTCCACATGCCACTCATCTGTGCCTTCCCTTCTATTACTTCCTATAGGATCCCTCTTCTGCCCACACTTCTCCCTTCTCCCGTGTTGATCCTGCCATTTTTCCACGCTTACCCCGCCAATTCTTTCCACTTCTGCCCACACTTCTCCCTTCTCCCTTTTAATCTCTGCATGCCTATACTCAGTTTTCACCCAGTTATCATATACCCTCGTCTTCATTCACACATTCACAAATTCTCTCCACACTTTACACACTCCCCAGTTGATCCCCCCACGCTTTCACCCACACTTATCTCTTGTCCTGTTTCCACACCCCGCTGCTCCGTGCAAATCCCCTTTCTTGCCCATACCTCCTTTTCTATTCCCTACCTGCACTCCCCTTCTTTTACTCTCATACACTCCTACCCACTCTCCTTCATCCGCCTAAATCTCTCATTCATACCCTTGCCCTCTCCGCACACTGACCTTGTACTCTTCTCCCTCCCCACTCCTATTGCTCCTTCCACACCTCACGCAGTCTCCTTCCGCTGCAATCTACCATTCACATCTACCAATCTGCTCCTTGTCTAACAAACTTGATTTTTTTAGCATTAATAAAGTACATATATTTGAAAAAGAATTGAAAGGTATTTATATATAAAAAAAAATACAACCAGACAAGACACAGTAAAGAGATCGAGTAAAAAATAATTAGGTTGGGGTTAAGGGTTGGTGGATTAAAATAATAAAGTTGTTCTTGATTCGGAGGATTAAAATTTAAGTTAAATTTAGTGTGAATATGAGACAATTTAACCCTTCCGCTCCTAAATTTAATGTGTTTTGTAGGTTAAGAGTCACATAAAATTATTTTAAGTTAACCATATTTATTTGTGATTGCTTGTAACCTTTAATTTGTTGCCAAACCCATTATAAAGGATTTACCAGACAAACATTTGAAAAACTCCAAATGATCAAACTACATTATGAATTCTAAACAATTATTATAAATTTAAACTGCATATAAAAAAAATTTTCAAATGAACACCAGAAAAATACAAATACCCTGCAATTTAATCGCATCTTGCATTTCTTTGAAATTGATCATTTTGACCCTCATTTACATTCCAAAACATTTTTAGAGGAAAACCAATTAAAATCAAATGCTTTGATTTGAGTATGGATTTCAAATGAGGATGACGAAATACCAGAGAAACACTAATAGTCATCCCCTATATCAGTTCATCAAACCCTGTGAATAAATCTCATCACCAATTTATTGTATATTTACATTCTAAATCTTCCAATCCATTAAATTTTTTGAACATAATTTTTGGGAAGAACTTAAAATGTACTCATTTACTCTCTTGTCCACACTTCTCCTATATTTTGCTTCTGTCACTTTTCCACACTCAATTCTCTTATTGCCCCTACTCTTTGTCACTTTTCCACACTCAATTCTCTTATTGCCCCTACTCTTTGTCACTTTTCCACACTCAATTCTCTTATTGCCCCTACTCTTCCCCACACCCCACCCCCACCCGAACCCGATCCCCTCTCTTTCCTCCCCTACCCATCTCTCCTTTCTCATCCGCACAACTCCCTCCTTATTACTATCCAAATACACCCTCTCTTCTTCCCTATCCTATTACCACACCCCTCGATCTCCTTTCTCACCCATACTCGCTCCACTCTTTTTTCTTTTTTAACGCCCAACTCCTCCTTACGTCCACACTCTACTCCCCACTCCCCATCTAATCCTCACTTTTTTAACGTGCACACTCTACTCCCACTCCCCATCTAATCCTCACACACACCCTCTCTCGCCCATACTTCTCCCCTGTCCTATTCCCACACTCCACCTCTTCACACCCCCATCCAAATAACCCTCGATCCCCTCTCTCACCCACACACTTGTTTCCTTTTTTTTTTACCCACTCTTTTCTTTATCCTCTACCCAACTCCTCCCTACATGCCACCCAATATCCTCTTTTCCATTCACGCGCGCGCTCTCTCTCTCTCTCTCTCGCCCACACTTCTCCCATATCCTATTTCCACACTCCACCTCCCCACCCCCGTTCACATACCCCTCGATCCCCTACACTCACTCCCTTTTTACCTACTTTTTTTTTTTTATTGCTACCCAACTCCTCTCTATTGGTCTACATCACACTTTGCCTCCTCGCACCGCCGCCACCCAACAACGCCCCGCACCCCCCCCCCCCTCCCCCCCCCCCACGTTGACGCCCCTACCCACCCCTTTTTTTATCCTCTCCCCCTCAATTATCGCCACACATTCGTACACCCTTATTCACTCCCCTTCATTCACCCAATCTCTCGTCCACACCCCCTACCCTCTCCGCACACTGACACTGTACTCCTCTCTCTCTCTCTCACCTAATTTTCCTCTGTTGTAATCTACCATTCACATCTACCTATCCGTCCTATATCCAACTAACTTGATTTTTTTAGCATTAATAAAGTACATATATTAAATTTGAAAGGTGTGTATATGAAAAAATTCGACCAAACAGAACAAGGTGAAGAAATCAAATAAAAAATAATTAGGTTGGGGTTAAGGGTTGGAGGATTAAAATAATGAAGTTGTCTTTAGTTTGGAAGATTAAAATTCAAGTTAAATTTAGCATGGACAGGAAACAATTTACCCCTTCCTCACCTAAATTTAACACGTGTTCCGTAGATTAAAAATGGCATAAAATTATCTTAAGTTAAACCCTTATTTGTTTGTAATTGTTCGTAACATTTAATTTGTTGCTAAACCTAACATTTAATTTGTTGCTAAACCCAACGTAAAGGATTTACTAGATAAACATCACTATTTGAAAAACTTTAATGTTAAGGATCAAACTGCATTATGGATTCTAAATATACATTATGAATTTAAACCGTATATAAAAAAAAATAGATTTCAAATAAGAATAAATGAAAACTAAAAAAACACGAATACCCTGCAACTTAATCGCATCCAACATTCCTTTGCAATTAACCGTTTTGACCCTCATTATGCATTTACATTCTAAACCTTCAATACATTAAATTTTTCTTCAACAAAACATTTTTGGAGGAAAACCAATCAAAATCAAATGTTTCGATTTCAATATGGATTTCAAATGAGGATGACGAAATATCAGAAAAACACTGACTAAATTTTATCCTCTAATCCTTTAAATTGACCATTTGGATCCTTATTATATATTTACATCCTAAACCTTCCAATCTATTAAATTTTCCGGACACAATTTTTGGGCAGAACTCAATATGTACTCATATGCAAGTATACTAACGTTTCTGGAGTTGAAGTATTTATTACTGGATTTCAATTTTGATTACAATAATACTAATCGATGCTGGGACCCGAAGACACTCAACAAACCAACCCATTAAAAAAATTGAATAAAAATTCTGAATGCCTTCCCTTAACCCAGCTTCTAAATTAGGTCACTCATACCCAACCCAACTTGGGCCATCGCGAGTGGGTCACATTAACTAGGTTTTACCATTTTTCCTACAGCAATAAAGGAATCACCAGATAAACACCAACAATCACCTATAACTTTAGTGTTAAGAATAAACAAACATAAAAAATCCCAAACATGTAAAATATTTTCTTCAAAACAAAACAAAACAAAATTTGAGAGAAGTATAATAACTTCTAAACATGCATTACTGATTCCAACTCATACCAAACCTCAAATGTAATCTACAACATGGACTTCATATGAGGATAACTTGATCCTATAATCCTTCAAATTGACCATTTTGAAACTCTGACATATGTACACAATATAAACCTTCCATGAAGCCATCCATTAAAAATTTTCCCCAACAAAGATTTTCGGAGGAAAAAGATCGAAATCAAATGCTTCGATTTGAAGATGGTAGGCAAAAAGATATTTACTCATATCTAAGTGCATAAAAACAAGACAGCTTTCAATAATTTTTCGTAAACCACCCTCTTTTTTTAAGTTTCTTGAAGGCCACATTTAAATTTTCATTGAATTGAATTTGATTAAGATTATCAGATTGCCATTGTAAAGTAAAGCATCCAAAAACTTACCAAAACAAGCGACCATATCATTCAAATTTATCTCCAAAAATTCAGAGGCGATGCATGAACTTGTATACACCAAGAAAATCATAATCACTATATTGATAAAAGGGCATAAATCAGAAAGTAGGTTGCAAAAGAAGAAAATGCAGCTAAACAGACCATTTTATCAGAGCGTTGCATGCAAAATTGCCAGACAGAAACTGATAAAGCGGAATCAAGATCCCCAAATTCCTAACCCAAAAGCCAAAGAACAGTACAATCAGGATTGAGAAAAAAAAAAAAGATAAAAAAAATGAGTAAATAACCTGCTCAACAGTGGCCAGATTCCGCGTTCTTGCTGTTGCCACTTACTTTGGCATATCCTCCATTTCAAAAACACCAAAATGCTCTGCAAACTTAAAAAGCAAAAATGCCTACACGTAAGGGATTCTAAAAAAAAGAAACCCTGAGAGAATTAAATTCAACACTCAGCTCCAAGAGAACAACTAGGGTTCGGTTTCATATTCTTGTCTGGTTTCAATGTTTGAGAAACATTCTTGATAATACCCTAATTAGCAAGTTTGAAAACCATTTTTTAATGAACTTTGAGCATCTGAATATGTACTTCTCCCAGTATCTACAACAACTTCATGCTACTAAAAGCAGATGAATAGATCAATAGGCCCAAGGTCTTCAACCGTTGCATCCCAAACATCTAAAAATAAAAAAAAAATTTAAAAAAAAATCATGCGCCAAACAAGCAAGACTCAAACCCCTATCAGCAACAAGAACCCTAAAACACACATCACAGCGATCAATTAGAAACCAGATCGGTACAAAATCAAGAATACACAGGGAAAAAAGCATAAACAGAGCAATCGTCAACAGGAGTAACAGATCCCCAATTCTTCGAGAATCGGATTCCTAAATTCAAAAACTCCAAAAACGATAAAACAAAAGAATTAAATCCCCCATCATCAACAAAAACTTAACTCGAAGATATCACCAGAAACAAGAATCAAATCCCCGATCATCAACAGAACCCTAACTCGAAGATATCACCAGAAACAAGAATCAAAATCCCCGATCATCAACAAAAAACTAACTCGAAGAAATCAGGATTATGCAAGAGGAGAGGAGGAAGGAATGGAACCAACCTCTGATCGAATCGTGGCCGGCGGGGGTCGGAGCTTGGATTAGGGTGTCGCCATGGGACCGGAAGATGGAGGAGGTCGGAGCTCAGATTAGGGTTTCGCCATGGTACAGGAAGATGGAGGAGGTCGGAGCTTGGAATAGGGTGTCGCCATGGCACCGGAAGATGGAGGAGATGGAGATGAAGGTCGGGCGCGAGGTGGGTCGGGAACCCCGGCCAGAATTTATTTTGGCAACCCAACCAACGGCCATCACGTGCGCTATGAGACCCTACGGGTTTTTACTCTTAACAATTTTTCAAAAATGTTTTTCCACAGAGACCCCTAAATCAAGAATTTACAAGATTACTTTTTGTAAGAATATGAAAGCAAAAGATGCAAAATTGTAGCCTCACAGCCATAGCATCCATAGCAATTATTCAATTTGGAAGGGGTATATGCAAAAAAAGACACCCGGGCTGCTTATTGGTTAAAATCAATTCAACAAATTTATAGTTAATTGTTAAAATTAATTTATCAGTGTTAATGAATTTACACAGGTGAATTCAAGTGGAATATAAACAAGTTGACCCATTATCCGATTAATTAAATGGATTTAGTAGATCATAATTGGGTTATCAACCCAATTATAAAAAACCCAAACCCACTTAGCTCTGTCCAGGTGGGCTCACAACCCGTGCACATTGACAACCAGTCACACAGAGCATAACATCACCATCAGGTTCTAGTCACAAGTATGATAGAAACATCATCCATATTCCTACCTAGCAAAACTAACTTCTTCACACATTCATCAATTTACCTTGTCAAAACGGAAATTATTTCAAACAGTAGAAAATTTCAGTTTTAAATTCAAAATCAAACTTGAACAGGCAAATCAGTCTGAATACCAAAAGCATACTCTCAAATGGTCTAATGATACTCAAAAAACAATGGTCAAAGGCAATCATAGAACAGCAACAAGCAAATTGGTCCACATACATACCCACCTGAGCCTAGATAAGAATTTAAGCCTTAAGCCTTCCATAGAACTTCTGCTTCTCTTGAGTAGTCTGGAAACGACCATGCCCAAACTTGGAGGATGTATCGATAAACTTGAGCTTGATTTCCTCGAAAGCCACACGGG
The DNA here is from genome assembly GCA_005019695.1 of Trichopus zeylanicus subsp. travancoricus. NCBI lineage: Eukaryota > Viridiplantae > Streptophyta > Magnoliopsida > Dioscoreales > Dioscoreaceae > Trichopus > Trichopus zeylanicus. Next base: position 26,330 of record RXID01016030.1, read on the forward strand.
AAGTTTGCTTCAGAAGTGATTGGCGAAGGTGACAACGCGCTTCTTTGGTCCCACACAGCAGCCCTTGATCAGCACATAGTCATCTTTCACCTCACCATAGTGCGGGAAACCACCTATAGGAGTGATGTCCTTGTCCGTTCTATTATCAAATACAAAGAAACAAATGCTTTAGTACATGTACAAACCAATAAACTAACAAATCAGCAATATGCAACCGCGAGATTACCTGTCAAACTCGGTGATTGCCTTGTGAGAATCATCGCCAGCCTTGCCAAGCTTATAGATCTTTTTGTTCATTTCGGTGCGATGGTGATAGCCGTTCTGCCCAGCACGAGCAACAGTAAATGAAACCCTTGCTGGATGCCATGCTCCAATACAAGCAACCTTCCGAAGCCCCCTGTGAGTCTTCCTAGGAAGACGGGTAACCCCCCATCGAGTGACCACACCTTCATAACCCTTACCCTTGGTCACACCTATGATGTCAATCATCTCATCCTTCTGGAAGATGGCATCAACTGGGAGCTGCTTTTCAAAAAACCCATAGGCATAGTCCACCTTTTGTGCAACAGTTCCCCCATTGACCTGGATCTCCATCAGATGAGCCTTCTTTTGCTTCAAACCCTTCATCTTTCTTATCTGAAGCAAACAAGACAAACATGTGGACGTTATCAAATGGATAATTCAATATTCATGGCACAATTTTCCATATACTTATATCTCAAAGTCAGGAGACTAGATTCCTATGAAGCATGAACCGCACAATAAACTGAAATCAAGCAAAACCAGAAGGACACAATTCCTCAACTATCCTAAGCATATACTTCCACAACAATATGAACTTTTTCCAAGGATAAAATGCAAGTCCCAGCATTCGTTCCGTTAATCAAGTTCAATGTGTCAGATAAGACATGAATGAAATGCCACCAGCTGATGAAAGTACCTGAGTGTGAGCAAGAACACGAATAACAGATGCATATTTCTTCATCTTCTCCAACTGACCCTGAATTTCTTTCTTTCCATCTTCAGTTTCATACTTCTTTGAGTAGTTCTTGAATGCTGTCTTCTTAGATCTGTACCAGTTCTTGTAGAACCTCCTTCTGACTTCCTCGCTGAGATGCTGAGCCCATACAGTATTCAAAGTGCGAAGACCACATGGTGTCTTCACGTAGCCAACAACTCCAACGACCACCATAGGTGGAGTTTCAATAACAGTAACTGCCTCGCATGTCTCCTTCTTGTGAAGCTCTGAAAGAAAATGGTAAAAGAATGTCATATACCAACCGCAGAATCTGACAACCTCGCATAAAAGATAACCATGAAGTCGTACACTGTTCACCCAATATATGTAAAAAATAGCTTATATAGAATATATAAAAAATTCAATTCGAACAGCCAAGTGGATAAATAGTTGCAAGATAATATCTTGGCCAATAACAGAAAAGTCAACTGACAGCATGATACTGAACATAATCATTTGACAATGAAAAAGTCAAAATTTAAATGCTGAATGGATAGAACATACAGGGTACCAATTTTTCAGTAAGTCACAAATGGTACAAAACACATATTCAAACAGCTTGTTTATTGGAGACCATGTCAAGGATATTTAGTGAGAAGGAAAATAGAGCAATATAAAACAATGCAATTTTGTATTATGAAACAATAACGACGCAATGAATGAATAATCAGTACAAGTATTTTTCTTTCGATTCTTCAATAAAACACAAGTCTAAAATCATTTGCTGAATATGGGATATACTATTAGTTAGAAGCTGATCACAGAAAAAAGACAAAAAACAGAAATAATAAACAATATTATTGAATTCAATAAGAACGACAAGGAAACTCACTGGATCCCGGTTTCTCTACCTCACGGACAATGTGGGTCATCCCCGCCTTATACCCAAGGAAAGCCGTGAGCTTGGGGGCACTTCGTAGGGTCGTCCTTCGGGAAAGCCTTCACTAAGAACAGAAATCCAAGCCAAATCATCAGTCCCAATTTCAAACATGAATTGCTTCAATCTACGGATTCACAGAGCGAGAAAGAGGAGGAATCAATACCCTTGCCCCGGTGGCGAGAGGCTCGCTTCCTCGGGAGGAAGCCTAGAGATCCGTGCCTGGGGTGCTCAAACTTCCTGTGTGACATCGTCCCGTACCTTCTTCACCCTGATAAACAAAAACACAATTTTTATCTTAGATTCCGTCAGAAAAATTACAAAAATAATCCGTTGTATCTAATGGGGAAAGGATTGACAACATATTCGATAGAAAATCGCCAAAATTGCAGAAAATCCAAAGAAGAGAACATCGGAAGAGCAGATTTGCATTGAATTAGTGAACCGAACCTACTACTTGTTACAGGATCTACGGCCAATAGAAGAAAATAAGGATAAAAAATCAAGGAAAATGGAATATGGATGCGAATCATGCAATTGACCGACGTGGGGTTCTCGACCACCCCGCGGCGGCAACGGCCTAAGAGAAGGTTCAGCACCCTAACGCCAGGTTTATATACATCGGGCGCGGATGAGAGCCCCGGATATATAATGACTAAAATGCCCTCACTCGCCAGTGGGGCGGCCCAAACTTCTGAGTAGAGTTCTGGAAATTTTTGCAATAAGCAGGATATTGAAAAATAAGGAAAAGTATATTTTATAGATCATGTAAATATGTAATGTTAGGATTATGTTGGATTGTAAGACAACAAATTAGATAGGAATACTACTGTACGCGGATAGTTTTTTCTATCTGAGAGAATCCCCACTTGAAAGAGTTCAAAGGATGCACTCTGAGTGAGAGTGAATTGAAGTTTTACATACAACATAGAACCTTCTAGTATGCAAAATAATTTCATATCACCTACAAACACCTGCAAGAATGTCCCTGTAACTGTAAATAACAAGCAGCTAGGATTTGGAACCCAAGTTGGCATCCATGAAACAGCAGCCGAATCTTCAGTCTATGGTGATAATCAAGAAGCCAACGGAAATATACATGAGGAAAACTGGATAGAGAGCCAATGCTTTTCGTCTTGGAGAAACAGCGGCACTCATGAACGGGTAAGCAGCCCAGGAGCTCCATGCCAGTGTTATTGACACGACAACTATCTTGATTATGACATTGTCCTTCAGCATGCAGATAAGAGCACCAACATCAAGAGGGAATAGACAGTATCCAAGAAGGCTTAGACTCTGGAAGAAGATGATGTGCCCACCCTGCAAGAATCAATAATGTGAGGTTCTAAATGTTCAACAGAACCAAAAACGTATGAAAGACAAGAATGGAGAGATAGGCACTTACCAGAAGCAATACATTTAGAGTAAGAGTTATAGCACCAGCGGCAAGGACAGCGAAAGCAACAGCAAAAACCTCAGACTGTAAAAACAGATCATGTGGTTACCTGAGTTGCTACAATTTGATACATTTATCCAATATAAAGAAGCCTAGGGCAATGTTTGTTTCATGCTATGTTGTATAGGTACAGCATTCAAAAGCTTTCTAACAGTAAAGATGAGAATTTGCTACTCTCAAAGATATCCTTCAGTTGGTCAATGGACCACTGATTTGTGCTACAGTGATGAACCTATGTCCCAAGGTTGACTTCCCATGTTCTTTCTTGACAATACTACCTTTCACAGTTTTTGGCAGTTAATAGGTTTTTCCTAAAACATTGCCATAGACAGGTTCATTCTTTTTGAGAAAGCCATTAGATGAAAATTTATGTACATAAAACAAGTAAGATAAAAAAGCTAAAATTTTCAAATAATATTCCTTGTCATAGTGAAGATCAAGAATGATAATAAGGAAAAAGAGAGGTAATATAATATCGAGAATGATAGATAAACAAAATTATCAACTTATCCACGCTTATCTCTTTGTTTTCACACCTACAAATGCAATGATAAAGTTTTAGCCCCCATTCTTAAAGCATAATTGCTTTCATGAATAGAAATTGAGGAACCTTCTTATTTTCAATTCATGTACAGCACGCAATATCTTCTTGCTACAGCAGGATATGAAGTTATCCTTCCTTAATAAAAGTTTATCGTGTCGCTGCTCTACCAGTAAAACCATCTAAATCTCACTTCACTGTAGTTCAATCACAAATTGAAATTACTCCAACATTTCATGAAAAAGACAATGAGAATAATTACCGAAGAATTTTATAAGAGTAGAGTACCCTTGATGCTTTCAGAGGTCATTAAAGTAGAAGCGGTTTATAGACGAGGTTTACAGAGAAAGACAAATAGAAAAGCAGGGAAGTAGCAGCAGAGACATTGAAAATGAAAAATTCTGAAATAATGGCCTGGCAATTACCTTCAAAACAACAGGCAAATAGTATGGATTTAGAAACCTGCACAAGCACATCATAGAAAAGTATCCTTCTAGTATGCATGTAATAGAACAGACATGCGTCTGAAAATCATGTACCGTTAATTAGAGCCAAATGAAAATTAGGTTTAGGTTTTATTAGTAAAAAGTGGTAGAAATTTGCATGATAAGAGCAGCACTGTCAGCACAGTACAATAGTTTGATTTACTGTCAACTCGTTACACTAAGGATCCCAAATTCAGATGAAATGTGTTCTAAATAATCTACCAGGTTTGGAGCAAAGATAAGGCAAATCCTCCAAAATCCAGTTGCTTAAATACCCGAAGGAAGCTGCGAAGTTTGCATGGCCACTGTTCTAGCTTCTAATCCTGAACAAAGATCAGACTCGAGTGTATTCTACATACTAAGTATGAAAACCACAATTGAGCTGCCCCGAGTTAGTTCTTCCACAAATCTTTCAAAACATCCACCAACTCTTCCAGGGATCCATATCATCATACCCTACATTAGATAGCCCAGCTACTAATCTACAGATGCGTGGAATTCATTCAGATCAAAGTCTAATTGATGTCAGCACCACATCCAGAAAAAATAGCGACATTTATCTCCTATCATCTAACTGAACTAAACGCCAATACATTCGCAGAGAATTGAGATCACGATCCAAACTCACCTTCTTCACGGATGCCGACCAGGAAAGCGTCAGCCCCAGAAACACGATGAAGAAGAATGGCCCCCAAAGGTCCCAATCGCGAAGCGCCTTGCCGGGATCCTCACGATACGGGTTCGGGAACACCACCAGCTTCAAATTGCTCACGATCCGCGACAGATCCCGCTTCACCGTGTCCCACACCGGCTCCGCCAGCGTGTTGGGCGGCGATCCGAACCCATCCGCCGCAATCCCCTGCCGCGACACGCCAGTGCCGCCGATAGAGGAGACCGGTGGAAGCGCGGGGGCAACTGGGGGCGGCGGGGCGGTGGCCTTGGTGTAGGACGGAGGAGGGACGTTGGAGGGGATGAAGGGGGAGGAGGAGATGGGGATGGAGGCGCGAGGAGGGCTGGGAGGGCGGGCGGGGAGGACGGGGGAGGAGTTGATGAGGTTCTCGATCTCGTCGATGTCGGACTGGGCAGAGGAGTGGAGCGGGATCGTGTCGCTGTCGGACATCGTCGGAGCGGAGATCGGCGGCACCGCCGCAGGGAGATCTAGGGTTTCGAGGACGTGGAAGAGGAGAGAGAAAGAGAGGACGAAGGGGTTCGGTTAAAGAAGGGGAGATGGGGGAAGATCACCATTGAAGAGAAGAGGGTGGAAAACTAGAGTGTCGAGAAAATGGGAAACAAGATGAGGGGTTTGTAAGTGATTTCGGGGGTTTACGCAGGTTCAAATGGGAATTTACATCAGGACTTGAGCCGGGAAAGGAAGGGCTTTCGGTCGATGGGGTTTTTGTCAAACAACAAGGCGCATTAGTCAGTTATACAGTCAACTTGGTTAAACTTCGGGTGCCCGCTGTTCGTTTAGATTTCATTCGAAACGTGAGGCAACGGGCCCCAAACTCATGACCTTTTACTCGAGTATAACTACCCAATCCACGCACAGTTTAGTTTGGAGATCATATGAAAATCAATATTTTTCAAAAATATTTTTTTTTATAAAATTAATATTACTTATTTTATATTATTATTAAATTAAATTATTATAAAAAATTAAATAAATTTTCGAATTTTAATTTTAATAAAAAAATATTAGTTTATAAAAATAGTTCACTAATACTAATTTTGATACCAAATCAACGGTGCTATACATATGATACAAATATATCATCTCAAAATACACCTATTTATATATATTTCCAACAAAACTGCCGTAAATATTAAATAGTTTTTTATTTTATTTTTTTCATTTTATTGGGTATTACTAATATGGTTAGTATTAAGTCACAGTTAAGGAAAGACCATAGCTAAAACTCATATTTTAGATTCTATCTCTACATTAGCTCATAAGCTAATCTCACATGCAAACATAAATTTGACAAAAATAGAGCTAAAATAATCCAAGCCCAATGCATTGATTGATCCATGGAAAAGATTCAAAGGAACTCCAAAACAAAGATGGAAAATGGCCCAGATAACAAAATCCAGATACATAATTCAAATTGTCACAAGCCTCTGTTGAGGGGGAAAATAAATTATGATAAACAACACCATTTAGAGTCCACTAAAATCTTTCCTATTACACTCTCCAAACAAAACAGCTTCCTCTTGAAGTGGAAAAAACAGTGTAAGTATTTGAAAAAAATCAATGACAAAATCAAAACAATCAATAAGTCAGCTGCACATCTACATCAGCAAACTCCAATTTTTCTGATTTTTTTGTCCAATCAGCTCACGGTTATGGGCACTATTGTCCAACTCTGAAATCAATAGAACCGCCAGCAAACTCCAGCCACACTTCAATCACAATCCAAACCACAAACTTCTAGCACAGGGCCATCTGATTTGGCAATGAAAGGGTTCACCCTGACCCACAATAATGAAAGTATTGATGCCAGAAGGATTGACCAAACAACAATGATGGTAGGAAGTCTGTCCTGCTTCCCCATCAATCCTTTCAGGAAAGGGTACAGATGAAGGATGACCCATATGGCAAAGAAGAGCTTCCCAAATAAGGGTCCCCAGGAATCATAACCATTGTTAATGGCATTGGAGATTCCTGCTGTGACTCCGATTATGTTAAGCAAAAGTAGGGTTATCGGAGGAATCAACAAGGATGTCCACTTGAAGATGTAAAGCTCAGAGAATTCTCCATCTTCTCCACCTTTCGATGTGACAGTGAAGCTGGTCTCGACACCAGCAATAACCTTAAGAAGACCTTGTAGCAGGGCAAAGAAATGAGACGAGACTCCACCAATCACCCAGAATTGCTCATTCCTCCACCAGTCATCTATGCGTACATGTCCCCATTGCATCTCCAGAATGCCAGTTGCAGCTATGGAGATGAAGAGAGCCATGAATATTATGCTCGCATAGTCGCTAATCTGTAAAACAAGTTGAATATCAGTTTTGGGTTGAGAAAATTAACTGACAGAAAAATGTCAAGTATCTCCAAGTTCAATGGATGAGTATCATGAAGGAAAGACTGTTTTGTAACCATATAGAGGAAAAACTAAAAAAAATCAAAATTTCATTTTTTTCCTGGATCAGTTAGATGATAGAATACCATCCACAAAAATACTTATTAATTGATTCCAAACATTAGCTTAATGTGAGAAAAATGTATCATTTTTCTCTATTTGAGTTTGAAAATTGTTTTGCATAAATTCATAGATTCATATATAGCTATTAGTGTAGCAGCTAATTCAGTTGAGTCTGTAGCCTATGATAGAAACATTAGAACTAAGACTGAAGAGATATATGCAATGTTTCCACAAGGAACCTATCAAATAAGTAGTGGTCAAATACCTCTGGAATAATAAATTTCCCGGAGAGGAGACAAATAGCTGGCAAGGTGCAGTACACAATCAGAGGAATCGATGTCCAAGGATAGACAACTGAGTTTATGTAGGAAAATCGCTCCAACCACTTCAAACCACCACCATATCCATACCAAATTGGACAGTGCTTGCTTAAGAAAATCTCTACAGATCCAAGGGCCCAACGCAGAACTTGATGAAGGCGGTCCGAGAGATTGATTGGAGCAGATCCTTTGAATGCTGGTCTTTTGGGAATGCAATAAACAGACCGCCAACCATGGCAATGCATTTTGAAGCCAGTCAAAATATCTTCTGTAACAGATCCATATATCCAACCAACCTGGTAATGGTAAGTTGGTAACATAAACATTACAAAGAATACATATTAAGTGCTGAGCAACGAGAAAATAAGACAAAATGGTATTGATTTTCTTCCTACCTCTTTTCCCCATTCAGTTTTATCTTCATAGCCACAGCTAATGACATGCATAGCTTCACCCAAGCACGAACCAAAGCTGACACCAAGTGCAAGTCCACCATTCTCTTGAAGCATTGAAGCAGCAAAAACTGGTGATTGCCCAAATTTCTTCTCCACCTTTTGCCTAGGCACCAAGGATGAGCCCTCATTTTCATGTCCTGTGCACAAACGAAAATTTTGTGAAACCGTGTTGACAGATAGCCCATCAATCAACAGAACTGTATGCTACGAATGAAAATTTTGTGAGACTTTGTTTGACAGATAGCCCATCAATCAACAAAACTGTGCTACAATTTACCATCAACTTTGTCAATTCTCTCAAGGGCATGTACTTGTGTAGATCCATCTCTGTGCTTTGTCTTCTTTTTCTTCTTTGTTTCCTGTTTCAGATTTCCTTCGTGGGGTTTCCTCCTAGATCCACAGCACAAGCAGCACCATTTTGGCCAACAGTTACAGGTTTTTCCTGGTGGTTTCTCCTTGACAGGAGCATCAAATCCATATAGAGCTTGCCTCCTGAAGACACACCCTGTGCCAACATAGATTGGCCCTTGGATCCCATCAAGGCCTTTCATGTTGATCTGTTGAAGAAACAAGCATTTATAATGTCACCAAGCAAACAAAAACTAACTTGAAAGGTACATATATCCAGCAGGTCAAGAAGCACAAGAACCATACATCGAAAAATACAACATTGCGGTTTGAATATCTGTCATGCTGATCAATTCCATCAAATCTCTGAGGAAACTGCACGTAGCAAACTTTCTTTCCTGATATTGGATCCATCATAAAGCACATGGCTTCTCTAAGGGCTTTGCTATTGTTTATATAATGGTCACAATCAACATTAAGGATGTAGGGAGCATTGGACACCACAGCTGAAACACGCACCTGAAATTATAATAACCAATCAGTAACAATATAGAATAGCCATCATGCTCTCCATGGCAAAATATAGAGACAAAAGTTAAAATAAACTTTGAGAACAGAACAGATCTTACCAGAGCATTCATGGCACCAGCTTTCTTGTGATGATTAAATCCAGGTCTTTTTTCACGGGATACATAAATAAGATGAGGCAGCGGGCTTCCAGTCTCATCCACTGTGTCACTATGCCCTAGAAAAACCTGGCATGGAAGCAAGATAGAGTGATTCAGCCAAGTATTGAAAGAATAAACATGCAATCAATATTGCTACTTTGAAACTTGCAGATGGTGCAAGTAGGTTCCATTCTGTGGGCATCAGTTCACAGATTCAAACAACTGAAATAAAATATGTTGTAGCAACTTGCACATAAATGATTTTATTCTCTTACAGGGGTGTAAATTCTTTTGCAGTAAAAGAAATATAATGATAATTTACGTATTCACCTGAATCATTGCGGGATGGTCCCGAACATTATTTCCAGGCCATGGAGCTCCATCCTGCATTGTCCAGCCTTCTTCAGGAACCTTCTGCGCCATAGACACTAAGGCATTGATGCGAACCTTGAACTGCTCATAATCCCGCTGCAAGAAAGATTTTTAAAAGAAAATCTGAAATACTTTGGTTTTCATATTGCAAGTATTAAAGAACTACACACAGCACAGAACTAAAGATTTGCTTGAACGTTATAAAGCATCCAATCAGATAAGAAAATGGGATCTTTCCTACAATTTTACTTGGTCTTTACAATGAAAGTCCGAAACAGCAAAGAAAGGAATCTGGAAAAAAGCAAACCTTTATTGCACGCCGTTCCTTCACAAAATCTGGGTGAACTTTGTCTTTAAGGTAGTCAATTTTCTGAGCAAAATACCATTCAGGAGCACGAGGCTCAATGTTGAACTTTTTGCAGAATGGAACCCACTTTTTTGCAAATACAGAAGTTTCCGATAGCGCCTCAAAAGTCAGCATAGCAGCACCGTCATCTGAGACATAGCATGAAACTTTATTCACAGGATAATCCACTGCAAGTATGGACAAAACTGTATTTGCTGTAATTAGCGGAGGCTCCTTCAGAGGATCGACTGTGCTAACAAATATGTCAATATCTGCCAGCTCAGATGGCTTGCCTTCTTTTTCGTACCTGGTTAGAATAGATTAGATCAAGATGGTAAGCTAACCAAATGAAATTGAGATAAAAAGAATACAGGCCAAGTCCAATAAAATCAGTAGATACCTCAGTGACAAACGGTCCAAGTAAGTTTCTCGCTCTATTGGATACCACTTTGGGAACTGATCCAGAATCCATGAAATTGCAAACCATATTTCACATATAACTGACGTTAGCCACAAGCCATATGCATCTGGAACTGGATGTAAAATTCTATAGTGGAAAAAGAAGCCAAGGATCACAAGCCTAAGGATAATTATTATCCGATATGGATTTATCTGATTGGAAGAAATGGGTAGCTTCCTTGACAACGGTTGTCTGCTTTCATCCATCCTACGGCCATGAATCGGCACAAACAGTCATCAGAATGAAGAAATTAGTGAGAAACTAATTACATGCTTACAGCAAAATACCAGGAATAAAAAGAAAGTTGTTCAGGAACAGGAATACATGGTTCCAACTCCAACCTAAAACTGAATTCCAATGATCAAAACTAATGGAGATTCAACCAAGTGATAATAACTCCAAAGTTTCCTAGACAGGTGGCTGGGTACTTTACACAATCTGGAGTAGAGATGACTGAAAATAAACAAATAGTGAATAAATGCATCAAACAGTTGAAGCCTGAATCAACCCTTCCAAGAATTGATACTGGGGAAGTATTTCTATGGAGGAGAAGCGAAACTAGGGAAAAACAGAAGAAAACATATTAAGTTTCTTGGCCGTCGTTGATGCAGCCAACAATAGCCAGGAAAAAGAAGAACATGTTAGAAGATGGCAAAGAGACGAGATTAGGCCCACAAAAGAAACTGAATCTATTTTCAACTTCCAACTCATAGATCTGAATTCATGTGGTTCATAAATCAGAATAAGAATAGTCTCATCAGGGAAAGCAATTAGAGAAGCTAAAAAGATCATTTACAGAGCTATCCTATTACAAAAATAAAATAAGTGGCAGTATGCACACAAAAATGTGACTTATATTTCAAGGAAATATGAGGCAAAGAAACATCTAACTTACATGGGTAAATTAGGATCATCTTGCACATCACCACCAAGGCCACCACCATATCCACCTTCAAGTTGAGCTGTTTCACCAAGCTGCTTCCTCCTCCAGTCAGCAATACGATCCTTCCATGCAACAGTCCCATAGCCATATAGTGCTATGTCCTTATTAGGGTTTATTGGCCTTGGTTGTACTGCAAGAGAATATTAAGAATGTTAGAAGAGGATGACAACGTAATAAATTTAGCAACAATGGCAGCAAGAGAAACCAAACCAGTAATAGACTCAGCGAGGAAAACAAAAAAGCAAATCAATCAACTTACAGGAAAATGCAGAGGCCTGAGAAGGCATTGACATTGGCTGTCCTCCCATGCCCATGTATGAAGGAACCACGAGAGCATGGTGATCAGGAGCTATACCATCAACCTGAACAGTAGTGACAAGTATCACCATTGATAGGGGAAAAATTTTGATGCATATTGGAACTGTTACCATCAGATGCAAACGTACCTCTTCTCCATAAGTAAGGAGAGGAATCTCTGGATTGATATGGGTTCCAAGATGCAATGCTATGGATGAGGCAACACCTCGCACAGCGAGAGAACCTTGTCCTGGATTAGAATGGCTATGAGACTTAGTCTCATAGTTACTAGCTTCATTCCAATTAGTATTGCCAAAGTTAAATTCCTTTTCCAAATCGTCGGCACCATCCTCTTCCTCATCACCGGCCACTCTCGGACTACCTGCAAAACATCATCATTGCAAGGCATAAAACAAGGTTCAGAAACGCCCATATAGCAAACTGTTCCACAATGATTAAATTGACGATATGGGGACCTTTGTGGCGTTTGTATCGGGTCTTGCACTGGGGGCAGGCCTGCATGCCCTCCCTTCTCTCATACTCGTAGCATGTTCTGCACACTGGGAATGCACACTCATTGCAAGCAACAAATAGTTCCTTCTCGTCGGTTGTTTCATTGATTATTATCTCGATATCATCCTCACATATTTTGCATGTCTGCCCAGTCAAATCTTTCAAAGGTTTTGGCTGCAAGTTTCAGAATCCACAGCCCAATCATCATCAGGCAGATATTTCAGAAACCCAGATTCCCAAACATTGGATATTAATATCACAACACAGAGTAGTAGCCAAAGCCAAAGGAACGAAATGATCAAATCCAAGTTTTTGAGTTCAATTACAGAACCAGAACCAGACAAAAAAAGGGTAAAAGTAAACTGAAGCCTCCAATCTAAGATACCAAAAGCCAACAGGGAAAAATAAAAAATATTTGCACCAGTATGAATAACTGGAATTGGAAAATAGAGATGGCCATAAACAGTATGGCAATAAAGATATACAAAAAATAATTAGATTAGGGTGATTTGAACCGCAAAATACTATGCATAAAATAATGCTCGATCCTATTCTGCATAATAGAAAATAATCTATCCGCATCAAGAATAGGAAAAAAAGATCATTTGAGACAAAGAAAGGGATGAACCCGACATAAGGTGGAAGAAACTAAAAAATGAAAAATAATCCGAGTAAAAAAGTACAACTTTACAACATAACCGACCCCAAAACGCCCGAATCTAACTATTTGCGACGCATAAAATACTAAATCCAGCAAAAAAAAAAAAAAAAGACAAATGGCAAGACGAATTCCTTCCAAATCACCGGAAAACCCCAGAAAAACCAACCTCCCGCACCAAGAAATATTATTTGTCACACGCTCACCCGGCCAAACTCATCCGCATTGATCACGACGAACTCGTTCCGGTTCCGGGACCCCGCTACCAGTCTCCCGCCGGTATCCATCCCGCTTCTCCAAATCCCTGCCTCAACGTCTCTCCAAAGCGAGCGACTCCACCCTCATTCCACTCCAAAACAAGCCAGGAGGCCAACCGCAGATGCTCTCAGAGATCAAAAGGGGAATCAAGCAGTAGAAATGAGCAAGCTTTGTGGCTCGCAAGCAATGGCTCTCTGGGGATCGAGGAAACACTGCCAGATTAAAAGGAGAACGCGGAGAGAGAAGTGGGACAAGGGAGAGAAAAGAGAAACAGCGAGATTTTTGGAGTTTTTTTTTAAAAAAAAAAGAGAGAGAGAAAAATTTGTATCAAAAAGAAAATTTCTTTTATTTGGCGTTTCTGAGCCGGGCGAAAACGGGAAGAAGCCGGGAGAAATGTGGAGTGGTCGGGGCCCCACCGCAGGCGGTGGGTTTCACTCGTTTCTTCACAGTGCGGCTCTTTAGACCTGACAACTGAGAGGTCGAGTATAATTTAAAAAACTTGGAGGGTTTCTTTTGCATATTCCACAGAAAATTCACTCATTTTATTTTTTATTTTGTTAGTCACACCTTCTGGGGCAAGAATCTACTTTTGGTTCACATATACGAGACAATCAAGTACTCTAACGTTAACTAAAAAAACTGTTTTGTTGTTCTGAAATTGGCGTTGTTTTCCGAAAAACCACCTATATTATTAATTTATTACAAAAATGTCCCTTCTTTTGGTTTTTTTGGGTGAAATTAACATTGACTTGGTTTAATGGACTGAAAATACTTGAATTTCTGGTTTTATTTTATTATGGTAAAGCAAAAAAGAATAATAATAATAATTATTATTATTATTATTATTATTATTATTATTATTACGAACAGATCCGAATGTGCTTGTTTGGTCCTCCTCTTGCATTAGATTTTATGGTTGGCCTGCCAAAAATTCAATATCTCTTGTTAAATTATGTCGGGAGAACCGAAAGAGTGTCGAACCGAAATAATATAGTGGACCGGATACCAAATCATTCCAAAAATTTAAGCTCATGGGATATGAGTATTTTTCACTATATATATTAGATCCTATTTATCCAATATCCGATATGGGACTAATTTATCACACTTGATATTATAACGATCTCCTTCTTCAGGTGTGATTTGACCATATCAATTTTAACACTCTTAATCAAAAACTCTTTTATTCGACCAATTCCACCATGTGACTCATACCAACAGGTTTTTGTCTCATTTTTTTTATTTTTGAATAGAAACTAACATGCGACTCAATTCAATCACACCATCACGATAATTTCGGATCTTAAGAGTTTGTACAGCTTCGAACCTGAAGCTCTAATGTCATTTGTTGTGGGAGTCAAAAGAGTGTCGAACCGGAATAATATAATAGGTCGGACACAAAACCATCTCAAAAGCTTAAGCTCATAGAATATGGGCATTTTCCACTCTATATATTGAACCTTATTTATCTAATATTCAATATAAAATTTATTTATCACAACTGACATTATAACAAAACTATCTAACAACATAAATATGGCTCACATTTCTCAAAATATTCGCTGAACTGCAGAGCCTGAAAAAATTTCAGTGTACCGATTCTGTATTTTGCAGTGAAACAGAAAGGGCCCATTTTGCCAGCGTACATGCGTTAAAAGCCACGGCTGCTACGCCTTCGTAGAAGGAAAGCAGTAATTGAATTCTCCACCAGAAGCAGCCGGTATGTGCCCCTCGGACCGTAACAGCCTCACAGTTCACTCCATCAACGGGTACGAGCCCCCGCGATTGAAATTGGGTCCTGTTCCATTAGATTTAGCGTGAACTTAACGATAAGATCAGCGCGGAAGTGTGAAGAGAATCGAGCTAGACGCTATCTATTTTATATATATATATATATATATATATATATATCAAATGAATGAGTTTGTACCCAACGTTCGCTTCTGCTCCAAGGTTGCTTAAACTTGCAAGCAAAAACAATACACGCCGTAATTGATGTAGATAACCGTATTGTATTTCGGAGTTCAAACCAATCACCCAAAGCACAAGGAAGAAGCCACTTTCGAGAAGCGCCAACGGACGAATGGAGCGATACAGAATCCTACCTTTTCATCCCAGAAATGGGAAAAAAAGCACAGTGACCACTATGGTTTGTTTGATTGGAGCATAGACCAAGGTCCATAATGAATCGCTACTATACTCGAGTATTTCAAGTCACATCAGAGTAATTAAGTTATTTAACACCCAATTGGATTAAGGCCTAATCCTTTTGATTCCGACTTCAGCATCATCATGCTCCCATCAAGCGCCATGGCCATGGTGCACTCAATCATTTCATGCTCTTTTTCTTTCTTTTCTTCTCCACCTAACTCTCTCCTTCATGAATCAAAACTAACGAGATGACTTCGTTGCCAAGGATGCAAAGCTGCAACGCGACGCCACTGCTTGCGGACACATGTAAGAAGTTCACTGGAGACTTAAATCTTTTGCAGTGTTACGCTTTGCTTAGCTGCCAATTAAGCTCAGTGGAGTATATATGAAAGCGCAGTTGTATCGCGGGGCTTTACGTGAGGGGGGAGATTTGGAAGATTGTTTGTGTCCTAGCGTTACTTTTGATTATTTTTCTGGCACTAATCTCATGTCGAATGATTGATCAAATATTATTAATTATAAATAATAGATTGATTTTTATAACTAGACAGAGAAAAGTGCCAGGAGCTGGAATGGCAGGTGCAGCCATGCGAGTGATGGTGGATGTACGAGTATGACACCGTGCTCCGGAAAAGGATGAGCAAGGAAAAGAGAAAATTAATCTGCAGCAGCGTGCAGGCTGGCAGATAGACCCAGTGAGTGACGGCTCGATTCGAACAGTTGTAGAGTATTGAATGTGCCCAACCTCCCCCTTCCAGAGTGCAGACCATTGATGGTTTGGCTTTTGAATCTTTGCTCGTTTGTGGCGCGAGGACGCTTCGACGTCATGTTTCGATTGAATATTTTGAATCGGTCGGAACCGCATGCAGAGCGAGCCTGCCCCGGTCTTTTCTCTGCTAAATACGTCACTTTAGATGTAAAATCTAAGATCAATCAGACAAGTTTTGATCCACCTGAGAAAACCGTTTGGTTTGCACCCGACTCGAGAGAAGTGAAAGAACTAAACACAATTATTTTTTTTTAAATTTAGGTGTTTAATTAAACACTGAATTCGGAACTGGGAAAACTATTCAGTTCTTCCATAGGTTTTTCTTGCCGAGACTCGGTTTCGGTCCTCCATCACCAGCTATTACGGATTCTAAATCACTTCCTTCGTGATCTCTGTATCCCGATCTCGTCGGAACTTGCAAGGGTTTCGTTCACCGCCTTCGCTCGCTCTGCTCTTCGCCACAGCCGCTGTTAAGCCCTCCCTTGTCACCGGGGAGATAGGGCTTGTCGAGAGGCTTCGCGCCTTGTTGCCTGGCGGAAGCCGGTGGAGGCTTGAAGACAAAAGAGGAAGGGTCGAGATGGGAGATGAAGAAGAAATCTATTTCCATGATCGATGCGATCAGGCGGATGTGGATGGTGGTGGCGGGCGAGCGGCGACTGAAACTGATGTATGAGCTGACAACTGAGTGAAACTAGCCATAAAATACAGACACCGTGAACTGATATATGGGCTGTATTGGCTGGACTTGTCGATCAGTGCAATGTTTTCTTATTTGTGATTCTAAATTTTTTGGTGTCATTGTTTAATCTAATTGTCGAAAGTAAATAATCACTCAATTTTCTTTTGTACTTTTAAGTCATGTGCAGCTATCCAAAATATCAATACCACATTTCTTGGCTTAATATAAACATATCATGTCCTAAGAATATAGAATCTCTCGATTTTTTGAAGGGAAATTATGCGGAATTTTTTTTTTCAAAAAGTAATTTTTAGCAATATATTTTATTTATATTTTTTTATTTAAATAATATATTTGCATGATTAATTCACTTAAATTTGAATTTAATTTTTAAATTATAATTTTTTACATTATATTTTTTTAATTACAAATTACAAATTGTAATGCACCAATACTATATTCTTTTTTAATAGATTTATAAATTATAATTCGGAAATAATCTCACCTACATTCGTGATGCTTTCATTTCCTCGGAAAATCGAATTCAAATAAACATAAAAACTCGTAAAACTTTAAAAATTTCTCAAAAAATTTAACCAAACAAAATATTCAAAGCGAGGAATCTGGTGATTTTCATATTTTTGTAAAAACACAACTAAACAATAAAGCTCAAAAAACTTCAGAAATTCGTTATTTTTTCTGAATTTTAAGGATTTTTTTTAATTTTTTTTACTTTCAACGAATTTTGAGGATCTTTTATTTTTTTCACTTTCATATTTTTTTTATTTTTTATTTTTAGGAGTGTCAATTTCTCGAGGGTGGTTCAGTTTTTTTTTTTTTATTTAAAAAATTATATAATATATATAAAAAAATATTTATCTTTTCTTTAATCCTTCGCCGCTAACCCTAATTCCCAATCCCCCAGCCCGTGGCTCCCACGCCCTCGAACTGGCCTTCCATCAACCGAGCCGAGATCAGCTCGCTCAAGCTCTGCGCCTTAACACCCCAAATTGTATGTTCCACGTAGCTTGGAAATTCCATTTCATCAACCGACCTCGTCAGAGCACGAATCCCAAACATCACAGTGATCGCACCAACCAGATCACCGTCGATCTTCTCAGCCTCTCGGAAGACTGTAACCGACAACCGTCACCGTCCAGGTCCCGACAGGATGCGGGGGCGGCGGTGGCGGGAGTGGCTGGGCGTGACCTCGATGGCGTACGTGTCAGTGGACCACCTTCGGAACCTGTCGCCAGTACGGCGCTGGCCATTTTGGCTGTGTCGCGGGCTCCGTTCTACCGGAGCTGAGAGCTCGAGCTCCGTGCCGCTCCGAAGTTCGTCGCCTCCC
This sequence comes from Trichopus zeylanicus subsp. travancoricus, assembly GCA_005019695.1. Lineage (NCBI taxonomy): Eukaryota > Viridiplantae > Streptophyta > Magnoliopsida > Dioscoreales > Dioscoreaceae > Trichopus > Trichopus zeylanicus. The sequence continues at coordinate 44,438 of RXID01016030.1, forward strand.
CTGTCTTCATGCTTGCCGCTTTTCTCTGCGAGGCCATCTCCGTCAGCTTCGTCACCGCCGTCCTCGGCCTCGATTGGCACCGGTACTTGCTTTCCTGACCTCCATATGGATCTCGAATTACAGGATCTTGAGGTTTTTTTTTTGCTGTTTTCGTGGGATGATTTTGGTTTCTGCAGTTTGAAGCTTAGATCTGCACTAGGGTTGGAGAAGATTTACACTCTAGGTAAATCCAAGTATTAAAAACTCTTACTTCCTGTAGCATTTTCAAGTTAGATCATATATTTTCAAATATGTAGACGGATTGGAATATTTGGTTCTTGTGCATTTTGGTAATAGAGTGAAAACTTCAGTTGTAAGTGATCTACTTTGTATGGAGCACATCTATGTCAGCAACCAATTTAGTAGTTTGATGTCAAATTTTCAAAAAAGGTTGCTCGCTCATTTGCTTGAACATAACTAACATGTAGCCATCCTCTGTTTATCGAGATAACATAACTTTATGGCAAGAGCAAATTAGTGTTTCTCATATGAATGTATAATTTGATAAGAACTAGTCTCTGTTTTATTGGTTCGAACTAGTGAAAATGATGTGTATTCTTGGAATTGAATAATGTGTCATATTTGGCGGATCATTACATGTTGGGATCTTATTCTTATGTAGTTGAGATTGTATTGTCGATGAAATTTCTCGTTTGGCAATATTGTATTGATCTGGTTCCAGAATTCTAGAGTATGAGATTGCTTTTGGGCTTTAGATTTAGATGTACATGAATTTTCTTGTAAAACTTTCCGACTAGTCTCCTGAATCTTTGATGATTTAACAATTGCTGCTCTACTTGCAGTTCCACTCCTCCCCTCCCCGATACTGGCCAATGGTTGCTGCTAGCTTTGAATGATAAGCTCCCGAGTCCTGTGGTTGAGATTCTGAGAGCTCATATTATAGGTCTCCACCATTATCTGATGCTATTTATGATGCTGGGCTTCTCAGTGCTGTTCGACTCTGTCAAAGCCCCTGGGCTTGGACTCGCTGCCAGATACATGTTCACCATGGCTATTGGCCAGCTTCTTCGGGCTTTAACTTTTGTTTCTACAATCCTCCCATCATTGTGGCCTTGGTGTGCAACAAATAAATATCATATTCCATGTCATCCCCACCCATGGGCTCAAGAATATTATATGCCCTATTCCTTTGATTCTATTGCTATTCGGGAGCTGATAAATACTGATACACACACTGGTTAGTTTTCCTTCTGTCTATTTCATGCTTTGCAGCTATTTTCTTCTAAGTAGCTTTAATGCTAGTGGTCGAATCATACTGGTTGTTTCGAAGCAACTGTTAATGACTACCTGATGAATACTGCCCGGAATGGGGACGTATGAGCTTCTTGATTGACATACTGAAGCCAACTGTGTATGATGGATCATCATGGTATCGGTTGCTAAAGAAAGCTGAGGGTGGCTGCAATGATCTGCTGTATAGTGGCCATATGCTCGTTGCTGTGCTGACTGCTATGGCATGGACGGTATGCTTGGTTTCTTCTGTTATTCAGTTGAATACACATTGGATAAATGAGGGTCTCTGGTTGCCTCGAGTACAATTGAACGAGAAATGCTATGTTACTAATACAGCATTCTATGTGAGAAAGAACACTCGTGTTGATGACTCCTACTACCCTCACTTTTTTTCTTTTTAGTTCTGTTGTTTTCAATCTTGCTCTTGTTATCTACACTCTTCTACTGTTAAATAGAGTATTGCTCACAAACAAAATTCCAAGTTTAGTGATTTATGTTATGAATGATAATCAGGTAAAAAAGGGCATGAGGTGCTATAGTGCTGGCTCAGTTGTCTGCTTTGAAAGTTTTGGGGCTGTTTATTCAATTTTAGCTAGTTTTTACCTTTACTGTTAACATTCTTCTTATTCAGGAGGCATATGGGGGATGGTCCTCTTCTGTGACTTGGCTCCTTGTTCTTCACACAGTGCATCGAAGTAAGAGAGCGCCACCATTACAGTGTTGACTGTGTTGTGGCAATTTATGTTGGCATCTTGCCATGGAGGATCACCAGCTTCATCTGGTCAGCAAAAGATGTTGCCAGAGCCAGAAGACTAGCCAAACTTGACAAGCTCCAAAGCAGGTTGATACATGCAGCAAAGGATTCAGACATTGATGATGGATGATTGCTTTCATTGTAACTCTTTATGTCGTATGTGGCTCGAGTGGCTATAGTTGTCACTCTGTTTTAAAGTCTAGTACCGCTAGCATTCTGAATTGAAGCGTCTGGTAAGACCTTTGGCTTTTATTATTATTTTTTTCAGATAAAAACATGTTCAAACGATCCATAACAAAGCATAATACGAGGAACAGTAAATTCCTTTGCATCTCCAGCAAAAGCAAAGTGGTAGGGACGCGAGCTGCTTATCTCTTTTGTTTTTATTTTAAAAAGATAAAACCCCACTATCTTTCATTGGCCTTCATTTATTCATGTCCTGTTTGTAAATTTTATTTGGTTGAGGCGACGTATACTGGACCTGTAAAAATACTAGCCATAATTTCGCATGTACTAGTCATATTAGCTCGCTTTTCTCGTGAATTTAGAGTGAACATGTCATACTAACTTGCTTTTCTTGTGAAACCAGGTCTCGCTTCTGTGATGCCAACTTGTCCAAATATTAACAAAACAAATAAACCAGCACTTTTAATACAAAATCATGTTCAACAACAGCTGATAATCAACCAATTACACAAAATCTGAGCTACCTTTCGTTGCTATTTCTTTGAGCATATGCATAATAACCTACCAAAGAATGTAGCTATAATTATCAACCTGATATGACTCCTATTGGCAGGAAAAAGAATAATGATACAAAAAATGATGGAAAAGCAAGCAGAATCATACACAACCACAAATGAGAAATGAAGCTAGGAGATGCATGGAAGGCAGAACCATTTCCCCATCACATGAAGCAGCTGTTGCAGTGTATTTGAAGGTTCTTCTGTGGTGGCAGGAGGGATTGGCAACTCCGGTGGCAAGTGCTTGTGGAATGCATTCACTGCCGCTCCAGTGCCATCTTCATTCCCTATTAGTTTTGCTAGTTCCATTGCTCTTGTTTTAACCTAAAATTAACATAGCAGAAGGATTTGATTTAGGATCTCAAAGCATATGGAACAAAACCTGCTAACATTTTGGAAAGAATTTTCAGGATGCAGAATTTTAGAGATGTGCGGCAATTCCTGTATTGGCACAGAAAACAATGGCATTATTACCTCTGGGTCGAGCATAAATCTGATACCATTTGATAGGAGTTCAACATCAAGCTCACGTATAGGAATTGGAGCAGGTCCTACTCCTCTTTCATAGATTCTCTCACCCCAGAAGAACTGATCCCCAAAGAAAGGTACAATGGTTGTAGGACACTGAAATCACAAGGTAGAAAAAATTAAGAATTATATATTGGAAAAGACTACAAAAATATTAGATCGAAGGTGATCCACTTAGAGCAGGATGGTACTACAGAAGCATTTGCTAATCCCTGACATGAAAAGACATCATACCTGGAGGTTACCCCCCATATGAACAGTAGAACTATAGAATATCAGGGGGTGATGGCCCTACCGAATATCAATACCCTATCAGTATGTCTTTCATCAGTCAATCCTGATGGATACAATTTTTATTTGTCAATTCCTAAATAGTCATAAGTGACACCAGAAACAATAGGATGACAATAATAGAGGAGTTATTGCTAGAATATAATAAGTAGACACACGTCTCTCATTAAAAATTCATCATGAGAAATAATGTATTGTTCGACACCTTCGAGGAATAACAGACATACTGTTTAACCTAATAGAGTTCACCGTTAAAGTAGAAGAGAATTGAAGAGTTCACCTAAAAAGTCTTGCTTTTAAAAATATACTTTAATTAACTTGAGTTGAAGTTATTTCTCATTATAAAACACATATATTTATAGATATATAGACACCTATTCACACATATTTCTTCAAAAATTCATGCATCTATCCTAAGATTGATAAATTGAACATACTAAAACATACATTTTTTCATTGAGCAACTTTTCATAAAGCACCTCTTTATAGATTAATGAATGTAAACCAAAATCACTAAATTCATTATCAACGCTAACAAAATATAAATAAAAATAGAGAAAGAACCGTAACTTAATTTGCTTTTATATAGATGATCATGTTCCTAAAAGGAACATCTTAGACATTAGTGGTTAGTTTACCAACATATATCAGAATCTCCCCCAGATTGAAGAAACAAAACTAATAAACACCCAAAATGAATGCGTCACACAGTAAGCTAAGCCTGGTGAAAAAGATTTAAGAAAGAATATTACCCCAGCTCTTAACCCTGTAGCTGTTGTGCCAGCTCCACCATGGTGAACCTGAGTATTTTTAACAAAGAGCAATCAAACAACATGAAAAATCCAAATCCTCTTAATCAATGAGCCAGTCTATAGCATGGAATTGGTTGTGCTAAAACTTAAAACAATCAAAATTCATTTTAAACCTGTGATTGCATTTGGTGAAAAAGAACTTTGGCAATATCAGAACAACTGTAAGTGTAAAACCTGCCGATCAATAACACCACAATAATCTATTTATAAGCACACCATTGTATTCTGCATTGCAGTTCTAATGCATGAACTTATTGATGAGATTTAAAGAGTAAAAAATTTGAGATTTTGAAACAAAAGCACCAGAAAACGAGTAGAAACCAAAAAAAATTGCAAACCTTGTACTCAGAACAAATAACAATTGCCCATTATTAACCAAGAGTTCATTGTGCATCACAATCTCATGGACAAGTTGAGTAGATAAATGTAACATATATCTAAACAGAATCATGAATGCAGAGAAAAACACTCATATTGAAATCTGTACAATATGCCTTAGAACAACTTAAAGCACTACATAAACCTTAGAACAACTCACCACAGCAGCACACTGAGGGAATAACCAGTCATGTGGGCAATCTTCTAGAAGAAAGACGTCAGCAGGAAATTCTGAAACTGGAAAAGTTGAAACAGAATAAGGGAACTGTGAGATAAGGATCAATACACCAGATCTATAGACAGCCAATAGACATCTAAACCTCATGTCAATGAGCATAATAAAGAAATTCTAGTACATATCACCGGCAGCTATGGCAATTAATCATATCCGCAAATGATTGTAATTCAATATCAGACAACTATAATCCTGGAAGAGATTAAGAAGCCTCAGTCTTGAAATAGGAAAAGATCTTTTTCACCTCATTTAAAAGTAATTGTTTAAGCACAGATTTATCACTAGAATAATCCCACTCTCGAGAAAAAAAAGAGGCATCTCACCACAATTGACCAAGTGTAATATATCCATTTCACATGCCATCAATTGAAAATGTCCTTTTCAAAAGCAAACACAAAAAAGGTCTAATGGATTTCCAGGAGAAGGCACCATACAATATGTAGGAAGTAAGGCCCCATTTGTTTTAGGATCAGGATTAGGATCAGCTCGTTTCAGAATTATTTTTTTTCTTGTAAAATTAATATTTATTATTTTATACTATTATTAAATTAAATTATTATAAAAAATTAAATAGTTTTTTGATCTTTAAATTATTAAAGTTTTAATTTTGATAAAAAAATATTAGTTTACAAAAGTGATTCACTAGTATTGACATCTTGACCTTGACCCTCAATCAAACGGCCTCTAAGAGGTTACAGAGGGGTCAGCCATCAAATTTGGGTTAACTAGCCAAATGGGCTTTTGGTGTTAGCTAACCCGAGGCTTGTTAGTCTACGCTGGCTAAAGTTATTCCATGGATAGCAAGCAGCAAGTGTTCCACATCAAAATGACTTACTAACCTGTCCTAACTACCAACTAACTCTCCCAAATGAATTTAACCTAACCTCATCTCCCATACCGGGTGTTAACTTTACCCTATTAAACACCAACTCTTTACACTAAACTCAACCCAAAATTGCCAAATGGCTGTGCACAAATAAATTAGACCATATAGAGTAACATAAAAAAATCGACAAAAACAACAAATTGTTCATCTGCATCACAGTTTTGAGAAGACTTAATTATTAAGCCAAAATCAGCTAGTTGTCAGCATTTTATGCTAAAAAATGATAAACTAAACAGCAATCAACTTAAAATATCAATTGTATTTTCTGGTGAGTTAAATAAAGGAAACCAGTATTCAATATTGCATAAACCAATTGTAATTACTCTAGTAACCATTATGCTTAAATAAAAATTAACCGAAACCCACATTACAATTCAAATGCTTAAGAGGACATAACAATGTACAAAAGTCACTTACTCATTCCAAGATCGCCCCAACCACGGCTAATGATTCCCCTCTGTCCTGTTTCTTTAAGTGCCTCCAAGATGATACTCGTTGTCGTTTTTGCATCTTCAAGAGGCTTAATATAACAACCATAACAACTCACTTTCAGGTATAGCATACATTCAAATGCTTCCAGATTATCAAAAGACATCTGGTTATTATGATTATGGTTGATGTAGCAATAAACAAAGACCATACATGGTGGAAAACACAAGTTAAACCACATAGGAAACAATCTTGTATCTAAAATAAGGGGGAATGAGAAATTTGTTGAAGAAATACCTTGTGGCCACATACTGCTCAGTGCTCACAAATTTTTTAACTTTAAATTGGTCAAATTTACACTATTAAATTAGAAAAGTCATGATCGCCACAATAAAAGTAAATTTGTCATACACAGAAAAAAGAAGTGATTTTTGTGTTTATGCCTTTGAAAAACACTAAATTTGCATCTACATGCCTCTAAACTTTCTAATTGTGTCCATACCCCTCTAAACAGTAATTTTTTGTGTTTATGCCCTTAAGATTAAAATTACGTTTATTTTCTTGAGAAAAGATTGTAAAATGGCCAAAGCAGATTTTTCATATAGTTGAGCTGAGCCTTTTGAAGGGCATATATGCAAAACTATTTTGGTCATTTTACAGCCTCTTTGTCAGAATAATAGAAGTTCTTTTGATATGCGGGGTATTAGATGCAAAAAAAAAAAAAAAAAAAAAACAATTGAGACAGGTATAGATGCAGTTAGAAAGTTGAGGGGGGGTATAAGTGCTAATTTTGTAATTTTTCAGGGGCATATGTGCAAAAAACCCAAAAAATAATCAAACTTATAGTAGCATTACAAAGTAATTCAATCCAGAGTTTCTCATAGGAACATGTATAGTTCCACTTTTTCTTGTAGAAACTTATATAATTCATGCTCTTATCCTTTTTTTAGTAAAATATAATAGATGTTATCAATTTCAACAAAAATTAAGCTACTCACCATGCTGCCAAACCCAATATATATTGGCTTAGATCCCTGACTAATCCAGTCTGCAAAATCCTTTTGTGGTTGGTACTTTATCCCAAGGTCTAAGAAACAGAAACCAACAACATCGACCAAGGTGCCCCAATCTGGAGCATTATCTCGTGAAGTTAGTCCAAACAGACCACAATAGACATTTTATCTCACACATGGAATAGTGTCAAGTGAGAACAAAAGTTAGATGGCCTCATGATGACTTAGCAACAGGCATTCCAAGTTGCAATTAGATAAAAGAACTCAGCATAGTGAATTTAATTTTATATACTAACAAGATTTTATGAACAAAAACATGCACTATTAAGATGAATTAGAACAGATTTTGAAGTGTAACAAGCTGAACAGGAGAAACACAGCCTTCTAGTACGTAAGCATGATATATCAGATGCTATGTAGTAACATGCATTATTAGAGAATTTTTTAGAGACTTTTCCAAACTAGGTCATCACAGTTAACTAGGCTTTCACTGTTCTGCTTATATGTTACAGAACATGCTTTCAGATACCTTAAATGATGGGACAAGTGAGCATGCTCAGTCAAGGTTCTTATACCTACCTCATCTGCAATTCAGAAAGCGTGTTCAGGAAAGAAAAAAATGTTAATGTGAGGGGCACCAGTGTTTCTATGTGGTTCAGAGTCCAAAGTTGCACAAGAATATTGTGGAGTATAGATAGAAAAAGGCTTGAAACATGATAAAGTTGACCAAATTTCTACACCTTTGAAATTTTAGTGAGCCAATAGCTAGAAGCAAAGATTGCACTGGCAATGACCAGAAAGAAAGATATGGACGTAGCACAAGCCTAAAATAATCCAAATAGTCTGAACACAAAAGCTGGATCACTAAGAATAATGTTCCAAAATGCAAATTAAGAAAACAAGTAAATCAAGTTACATTTTTGTTTGTCTCAAGATAATCCACCATATCTTTCAGATTAAACAATGTGATGGAAGTTACGCAAATACATTTAAATGCAAAATGACTCAAGATATATGAACTCCATAACTAGCGACAAAAGAATGAACAGATGCAGTACTTGCAGAAGTATGATCCAACAATTTCCATGATAATATTGAAGGCTATACATACCCTTTGGCTTTGGGACAAGGTGGGGACTCCACAAGTATCCTGTTGGTAAATGAGATATAGATCCACGATATGTACTGAAGTATGCAATTGGGGGCAATTTTAATTTTTTCCTGAAGTCACTGATGAATCCCTTAATGCCCCACCAGACTATTAAGTCCATGACAAGGTATGATAGCTGAATTAAGAAAACCTCACAAGACAAAAAAACATTTTCAGATAAGAATCTCCAGACTTTGACAAACTGATAAAATATGAACTAGTATGAGGCAAAAATCAAGATGATACCCTATATGCTGCACTCTGTGGCACCCGCACAAGTGGATGTGGAAATTCATTTGTTGGCCTGCCTACAGACTTGAGAATCAATATATCTAAATAGTTGCAAAATATCACCATTAGCAGTGTTGTTTTAGACTTACGTCCAAGGCATGGTGAAGAAGATATGAATAGGTACACCAAGAGCTTCAGCAACATGCATATGCCCTGCAAACAATTTTCTTATGTCATCTTCGCACAGATGATTTTGTTGTATCAGCATCAAGAAATATTTGTTCCGACTCGAGATTGGAAAAAAGTTCTTTATTTTGTGCTTACAGCCAGTCAAATTGTGATGATTATGATTAGAGATTAAGGTGAATAACGAGACATAATGGAATTTTAACTATATGCATTTCCAAATTGGTACGGTCATGCTTGGATGTGGGGAAGTTTGGTGGTTGAGTTTAAAAATATGTTGAAGGAGTCCAGAGGAAATAAGGTGATCATCAATCCAAACAAGCCCTTAGATTTTTTCTCTATTGTCTGTGCTATTTATCTGGTGAGAACATGATCAAATTATATTTACAACATATAGTTTTTAGGTATGGCAACTTACCAAAAGCAGGAGGATTTGCAATAATTGCCTCAGCTCTGAATGGCAACCCAGAGTCTAAATCAGGTTCTGTGCATGCTGGAAGAGTAGAATCAATAATTTCCTTCAGCTGTTTCAGTTGTATGGCTATTTCAGCTGGTCCAGTGAGTAGAAAGCCCTTATTTTTGGCCATATCTGCAGCTCACAGAAATTTAAGAATCCATTAGGGGTATAGCTTCTAAGGCATTTTCAATGACAATGAAGAACAAAAGATGATCCTCGTGACTCAAAACTCAAGCAGGAAAACAAAAAAAGAAAGTTCACCTGTACCAAAACAACACATGGCTTTTATTTTTATGTTAAATATAATATATATTTGAAAAGGGCATAAACCTCCAGAATTTGGAATTATTGTAACTTTTTGCAGTCATATGGAGCTAATAGAATTTTCATGCAGTCAATTGGGTATATCCGTAGAAACACCAATGAGAAAATTCGCCAATTTTGAAAAAAGAGAGAATAATTTGCAAATGGTTGAAGGAAAGAAATATTCATAGAATAATTACATCAAAATGATTATTTACCAAGAAATAACATAGAGATTTCTGTTTGATGCAATATGTTTCTGAATTTTGGAGAAAGCCTTCAAAAGCTTTTAATGTCCCAACATCATTTATGCCTTTGATAAACTACATGTTTTTCTAACCTCTTATATAACAGACATGCTACTCAAGTAGCACATTAATAGCCAAAAAAATGGCAAGAGTTTAATGTTTCCTGCACTAAAATTGAAAATAAAATCTACTTAAGCAAGGTCACGGTATGTGATAGAACTTTTGTGTGCGTGTGTTACAGAATAATTTACACAAGAATGCTAACTTAATTAAATCTTACAGCCAGCCATTATCCGTGGATCACCGCCTAAAGGATAGAATTCAACACCAGCTGATTTTACGAAGGAACGGAAGTCAATGTGGGTTGCAAATCGAACATCATGTCCAAAATCCTGAGAGGGACATAAAAAACAAATGCACATGATTGAATTTCTAATCTAGTTTCTAAATTCACAAATACAAACTTTCTTTTATGGTGAAACCTGCAGCATCTATGAAGACCAGTTTAGTCTATGAAAATGATTTGATTAGTCTATTCACTAATGCTTTGATAAGCTTGCTATATGATCTTGCTACTATTAGAATAAAAAATTTAACATAGTATTGACTCCAAACTCAGTGAATTGCAATAATACATCTCAAAAACATGCCTGTAGTCGCTTTGCAAAAGGTAAAAAAGCTTGAACATCTCCTCTTGTCCCAACTACAAGCATTGCAATCTTCAATTTGGGGGCTGGTTTGCTGAACTCAGGAATAATATCTCCTGCATCACCTGATGTTGCATCAAGAGCGTCAAGCTCCAGTAATTCTGAAGCTACAGGTGCACTATGGTCCACATCAACTTCAACTGTACCATCACTCTGAATTTTGACAAGGTCCTCGATTATTTTTTTCTGAGACAAAAGAAACAAAGTATGCATTGAGAAAGTGAGGAGGAGAAACGATGACAAGAGCAAGCTAGCACAATTATGATTTATTTTTATTTTTTTGTGGAAAACAGCAACTACAGCAATGAAATTCATGTACAATTGAACACCCTCAGAAGGTGCAACACATTCCAACAAGCACACGACCGTGAGCAAAGAGATATGCACAGAACAATGCAGATGGACTCAAACTCATGAAGCATCCACTAAATCACAAATAGCACCACAAATATGTAGAAGTAGTAGAAGTAGTTATCCAGAAAGAATAACCTTTTCATTTTCTGATAATGAATCCAATTTCATGTCATTTTTTGGGCGTGCCTTCTCGGTCTGTGATCTAGAGAATAAGACTTCTTCATTTCTGAATAACGAATTGTTGCCATCAGATCTTACAGGTGCAGTTTTACAATGCTCTAAGCCTGCAAACAAATTAGGAAAAGTTACTTCTCCAATTTGATAGGTGTTTCTAGCTTATTCCCACATTATTGTAGCCATTCCATGAGTTATACCATTTCTAGAACTTTTGAGAATTACATGGGAATAAATTATAGAAAATTCACCATGGTAGGAAAAATGTGGACATATGTGAGAAAGTCAGGAAAAACCACAAAACATAGAGGATAGTGCTGGTGATGGTTGAGGCAAAAAAAAAAAAAAAACAAGGGTTTTAGAAGATTTGGGCACATAGTGGGTCAAATACTGATATGAATCTGTATTGGACAACACTTAAAACTTATATTCACAAATCAAAACAAGATGCATCAGAACCATCAAGAGAATGAGAAATAAACGTTCAGTAACATAATATAATGAAGTCTGTAAGCCTGCACTCGATTCGATAGTAACTTTAACATTGGAAAATTAAATTAAATAACACTAGCTGTTGCTCATCACAAAAGGAACCCAAAATATTAAATGATAATTGTTCTTCACATTCACCAGATATTTAAACCATTATGACTCCATGAAGACTAACTTTTTTTTGAGAAACGAGTCTATGAAGTCTAACTTGAGGAACAAAAATAAGATTTATTTCCAAACGAAATAGGAATTTTACATGCTATATCAGCTCAAGATAAAAAAAGCAAGTACTGGGGACAGTCTAGTGTTTTCAAAAATGTACCAAATTCTAGTATAAAATTTGATAATTCTCAATCAAAAATTCCAACACGCACTCTACTGTTTCAGTCAAAAGGGCAGGCAAACACGATCAGAATAGATTGTAAGCACAAAACCAGGAAAGTAAAACAATCTGAACATAAACTAACTCGGCCGAGGTGAATCCCAGAAACCCAACTCCTCCGCTGATCCAGACCTCCTCCTCCTCAAGCCGAAAGCTGGATCAGATCCCTCCATCTCCCCCGCCATCGCGTCCACCACAATCACCCCCCAGAGAGCTCAAATCACCATTCTTCGAGCCCTAGAGCACGACCTAAAACCACCAAATCAAAGCCCTAGTGCCGTAACTTTGACCTGCCCGTCAACGAGACCAGCAGCTGGAGACCAAGCATCGAAGTCATCCAAAGCCAACGAGAGCAGAGAACGGATTCGAAAAGCCAAAGAAAAGCGGGAGAGGCCGAGCGGCGGAAGAATTTCGAGAGCAATGGAGATGAGAAGACGAGTGTTTTACAGAGGGACAGCGACAGGGTTTGCTCCGCGCCGACGGCGACCGCGAGTTTCGGAGCGAGAAACGGGGAAAAGGGAACGAGTACCAGGGAAACGAATTCGATATATGGCGCTGGATCCGCACAAAAAGCGGTTCGTGAGATGCGGGCATGATGTCCAAATTTTATTCTACTCCTACGAAATGACGGAAAAGCCCTTCACGGTTTCGGATCGATGTAATAAAAAAGCCGCGGTTTAGAATTTTAGCAAAAAACCGATCATCTACGCAATCTACGCACGTTCAATAATTAATGATACGGAATTACCAAACAGATAACTTAATAATTAAATAATAATTCCGCAAATGATTGCTTAAGATTTCAAGGTTCGTTTACATTATGATCATCTCACCATACTAACTAAATACGAAATAATCTTAATTCAATCGAAATGCACACTTAAATAATTGTGTATAATTTATTTATTTTTAGTATTTATTTAAATATATAAATTATTCCTTGTCTTTTGTCATTATTTAGTTATTTTGACTATTTTAATTTTAATATTAAAAAAAAATTGTTTCGCTGAAAGTAGACAAAAATATAAATAAGTTATTTTTTTCACTTTTGATTTTTTTTTCTTAAAGTAATTAAAAATAATTCACTTTTGTCATTTTTTAATGAAAAATTAAAAAATATATGGGATATTTACCTACAACCCCTAAGATTTATTTTATTTATCAAAAATCCTCTGTGATTTCAGTGCTTATCTACACCTCCCTCATTTTAAAATTTATTACCTATAATTTCCTAATTATTATTTAATTAAAATATTTTTCAAAAAGTTCACTTTTACTCTCTGTAATTTTACAATTAAATCTCTTAAAATTTTTAACTTCTCATTATCTATTCTTTCTCTCAAATGTTTACAAATAAACCCTCAATTAAAATTTTAAATTATAATTTTACATATTTATAAATTTACAAATAGATCCCACAAAGAATTTTATTTATAGATAAGCCCAAAATTTAATATTTTTGAATACAAATTTACAAAGAGGGCCTTAAATACTTTAAAAATTTTACAAATAAATCCTCCAAAAAAATATAAATTCAAGCTTAATATTCATACATTTACAAATAGACCTCTCAAATAATTTTATTTATAAATAAGTCCAAAATTTATCAATTATTTTAATAAAATTTTATAATATTGAAGGTTTTAAAATCTTAAAATTTTAAATTACAAGTTTAATATTTGTGCATTTATAAATAGGACGCTTAAATATTTTTATTTATAAATAAGTCCTTTAAAATAAATTTTTATAAAAAAGACATTGAAGGTTTTAAAACTTAAAATTTTAAATTACAAGTTTAATATTTATACATTTACAAATAGACTCCTTTAATATTTTTATTTATAAATAAGCCTAAACTTTATTATTTTAAAATAAATTTTTATAAAAAAGATATTGAAAGTTTTAAAAATTAAAAATTAAAATTATAAGTTTAATATTTGTATATTTTACTAATAGATCTTTTAAATATTTTATTCATAAATAAGTCCAAAATTAATCATTTTTAAAAAAAATTTTCATTGAAAGTTTAAAAACTTAAAATTTCAAATTACAAGTTTAATATTTGTACATTTATAAATAGACCCATTGAATATTTTTATTTATACATAACTATACATTTTATCATTTTTTAAATAAAATTTTATGAAAATAGGCATTGCATGTTTAAAACTTAAAAATTTAAATTATAATTTTAATTTTTATACATTTACAAATAGATCCCTTGAATATTTTTGATTTATAAATAAGTCCAAATTATAAATAAAAATATTCAAAAGATCTATTTGTAAATATACAAATATTAACTTATAATTTTAAATTTTAAATTTTAAAACCTTCAATATCATTTTTCGAAAAAGTTTATTAAAAAATGCTAATTTATAAATAAAAATATTTGAGGGGTCTATTTGGGAATGTATAAATATTAAACTTATAATTTAAAATTATGAGTTTTAAAACCTTCAATATCTTTTATGTAAAAATTTATTTAGAAATAATAAAAATTACACTTATTTATAAAAAAAATATTCAAGGAGTCTATTTATAAATGTACAAATATTAAACTTGTAATTTAAAATTTTAAATTGTAAAACCTTCAATATTGTGAACTTTTATTAAAAAATGATAAAATTTAAACTTATTTATAAATAAAATTATTTGAGGGGTCTATTTGGAAATGCCCAAATATTAAACTTGTAATTTAAAATTTTGTATTTTAAAACCTTCAACGTCTTTTTGTAAAAGTTTATTTAAAAATAATAAAAATTGGACTTATTTATAAAGAAAAATATTCAATTGGTCTATTTCTAAATATACAAATATTAAACTTGTAATTTAAAATTTTAAGTTTTAGAACCTTTAATATTATGAAAAGTTATTTTAAAAAGATAAAATGTGCACTTATTTATAAATAAAAAATATTTGAGGGTTCTATTTATAAATCTACAAATATTAAACTTATAATTTAAAACTTTAAGTTTGAAAACCTTTGATATGATACAAATTTTATTACAAAAGATAAAAATTAGACTTATTTATAAATAATAATATTTGAGAGGTTTATTTATAAATATATGGATGTTAAACTCGTAATTTAAATTTTTATGAATGATTTATTCGAAAAAAATTTTAAGCACTTAAAGTCCTCTTTGTAAATTTTTTTGAAAAATATTAAAAATTAGACTGATCTAAAAATAAAAATATGTGGGGAGTTTATTTATAAATATATAAATATGTAAATTATAATTTAAAATTTAATTAAGGGTTTATTTTTAAATATTTGAGAGAAAGAGTAGATGATGAAAAGTTAAAAATTTTAAGAGTTTTAATTATAAAATTATAGAGAGTAAAAGTAACATTTTTGAGAAAAATTTAATTAAATAACAATTAGGGAGTTATAGATGATAAATTTTAAAAAGATGAGAGTGTAGGTAAAAGACTAAAATCGTGGGGGTATTTGGTAAATAAAGCAAATCTCGAGGTTTGTAGACAAATAGCCCAAAATATAATTACTAATAGATAAGATATTATTATTTTGAAATTATTCACAAATAATTTTTTTTTAAAAATTATATTATTATTACATGTGATGTTATTAATATTATTTAATCTAAAATATGATTATATCTATTTTTTAAAGTATGAAAAATATAAAAAAAATTATTTTATTTTTTAGTTTTAGAAAAAAAAATAATTGAAAATAAACTGATTTTTAAAAATTTATTTTTGACAGACTAAATAATAAAAACAAACCGAAATATTGTCACTTGCGAGGTGCAAACTGCAAACTACTTTGTCCCTAGTTTGAGCGAAACAAACCCGGACCGATAAGCAAACGGATCGGATCGGAAGAAAAGGCCAGAAAGGGAATGAGACTCGGGGGACGGCGACTTGTGATTAGAAAACAAAATTAGCCGAAGAAAATAATGATCGATGACGAGGACCGAGAAATGAATGCCGCGAGACTCGGGACAGCTCGGGAGTTGAACTGACCCGGTTAGGTGTTACAAATATCTCATCAGATTTGCTCTAATTGCACGTTCATTGATTAATACGAGTATGATTTAAAACTGAATTTATCATTCGGAAAACCGAGATCGTGCATGGTTCACGTTACTAATTAGGTGCTAATTTTTTTTTATTAGCCACTTTTAAGCCATCTAATTCGCTTTGAGATCTGTGCAATCATAAAAATATGACTGCTTTTAATTTTAGCCTTTTCACATTGCATGAATAATAAATTGCAATTCCACGGAAAAATAAAAAAATAATTATCATTAAATTTGTTACGAATTACATATGAATATTTGATTTTACAGTCAAAGGGTTGCTGATAATGGAAAAGTGCTAAAAAAATTTAGGGCTGTGCATTATTCGGTTAAAATTGAATAAACCGATCGAACCGACACCAAATAACCAATTCGGTTCGGTTTCGATTTTTTATTTTGAAAAATCGTAAAAATCGAACCGAACCAAATTACATATTATATATAAATATATAATATTAGTTTTGATTTTGATTTTTTATTTCAAGTTAAAATTAATTAAATTTAAATTAAAAAAATAAAATCGATTTAAATTTTCGATTTTTAGTTTAAATCGAAACAAACCGAAATCGATTCGAATTCGGTTTATATAATATTCGGTACAGTACAGTCTTCGATTTTAAAAATTCGAAAATTTCGGTTTAATTTTTTCGATCCAATTTAGTTTAGTTTTAACCGAATACAGAACTTTAGAAGAAAATAAGAGAGCTTTGCCATATTTTTATCACTCTTCCACTATTTTATTTTGATGAGATGTTCCCGGTCTTCAACAAGAGAGCCATAGGATCTCTAGACACGTGTCACGCCTGACTGTTCCTGGCATTAAACTTGCTATCGCGTCCCCAACTCGCATCACGTCTCGTCGCAGTCAAACCGAAAAGCACCCGCTCCGTCGCAAAACAACCATTGGCCGGTTTTAACGTGCCAACCAGTACAAAGATGGCACACGTGTTCGACACCCATTGGCCAACGGAGCCCATCTCGTTATCCACATCCTTTTCTTTTTTCCTTCTCTTTTTGGAAAATCAAAAACGTCCACGGCGCGGTTTTACGCTTTTTACCAACGAGGAAGAAAATAAATTATTTATAATTACAGAAGAAAAAAAAATTTTCGAGAGAAAGAGGGCCTGGGAAACGCGGATTCCGACGCTCGCCTTTTACCAGTGTTTCCCGTTGGGACCGGCCTTGTTGCGCGCGAAATGGGCGTTCTTCGGCTTCGGAATGTCGTGGATGTCCATCACCTGGATCGTCCTTTGCTTTTTCGCTGCCAATTTTTTTCCCAAAAAAATTCAGACAAATAATATATCTTTTCAAATGGAATTTCTTTTTTACGGAAAATACCATTTCGTGCTTCTCGGTAATTCTCCTGCAGCCTTTTCCTGGCCGAAGCCAGTTTTTCCGGATCGAGCAGACCATCCTTTCGCTCCTGTAACAAAGCAAACAGAACGAGAGAGTTTACTGCAAAATAAGCATAATAAATAATAATAATTATAAAATAAATCAGTGATTTACAGCTGGTGATCGCGCTGATTGGCTGGACATTGGCGGCACGTGCTCCCCCTGTACAACCTTTCCCCTCGATTCCATTTCTGAGCTGAGTCCACCGTCTAATTTTCAAAATAAAATTATAAAAAAATTTCAAATCCTGCAAATCATAATTTTCTGTAAATTTCCTGCATAATAACTCACTGTGGGGATTGGGCGAGTAGCCGAAATCCGGAACCTGAGAAATTTTTTTTAAAAAAGAAAAAGCATAAGCCTCCAATCTCGAGAGGAAAACGATGCTTCCTCATGTTACTTTGTGCAGGAAGTGGAATACCTGGTGCCCATTTTGAATCGCTTTCACTGTCCCTTGCTGCGGCGAATCCCCGTCAGCTGCCAATTACGCAGAAATGGAGTCACAGGAAAATTCCGAATCCACCAAAAAACATACCAAAATTACACTACACCACTTCCCAAGTTCCGTAGTTTTCCTGTAGTTCTGTAGTTCGGAAACCTACTCATGATTGCTGGAGAAGTGCCGTCCGAACTCGACTTCACCCACTCGTCCACCAGATCCTTCCACTTTCTGAAAACACGCCCAGAAAGCATTTCTTTCCTTAGTTTTATCCAAAAATTCAAAAATATATATGTAATATAATTTAAATTTTTTATTGCGTCACCTAACGAGCAGCTTCACCAATCTGCGCACTTCCCAGGACGGATGCTTCCTCAGCCCATTCACATGCCTCCCGATGTCAGTTTCCTGAGCTATAAATCTCAAATAAATCACAAAAATTAAATAAATCAAATTATATCTACTTAAAAATGGATCTAATGAGCAAATTACCTTGAGAGCTTTGAAGGTGATGTCCATGTCCAGCAGCTTCTGCAGGGAGCTCACCAGCGCCTCTGCCGGCTGTTTTTTCCGCGTACAAAAATTCAGAAACCTCGAGTTTAATTAAGAGAAAATTTCTTAAATACAGCAAAATTCACCTGATCAGGATCCTCGATCCGCTCTTTGATCGCGAGGGTCCGGCACTGCTCGGAGTCCATCGGACGGCCGGGATTCCCCCGCTCGCGATGCATCTCCTCTTTATCGTAGTCTTCCGGTTCCGGCGAGGACGGGATGGAGCGTTTTCCCTCGGGGCTAACCTCGTTTCTCAGAGGAAGAGACCCATTCGGCGCACAGCTGGGGCAGGAGGCGGCGGTCTCCGGCGAGTAGAGCCTCTCGACGATGGCGTCCCGCCGACCGCGGAGCTCGCCACCGTGGTCCCTCACCGCCGCCGCGATGGCCGCGTCGATCAGCGTCCAGAGATCAACGCCGTAACTCCTCAGCACTGCCTTCACGTCCTCCGAATCCATCGATGAAGAACTTCTTCTTCGTCTTCTTCGCCGCTTTCAGATCCCCAAATCCATCGATTTAGATCTCGAATTTTCGCAAAATCTTGGATGAAATCCGCTGTTGGGGAACAAATTCCAGATCGAGAGGTATTGATGCAGGGGCTTTAATTGGCCTCTATACTTTTGGGATTTTGATTTTCTTTGCTTTTTCGGCTTATTTTTGGGTTAAATAATGGAGCGGAGGAGGAAAAGAAACGAAGGGAGGCAGTTTTTATTTATTAATTGATTGATTTATTATTATTATTATTATTATTATCATTAATGGTTATCTGATAATTTTGTGATTTTGAAACTCATAATTTCTCATATAATAATACATAATCAAGTATTTTATCTAATCATCACAAAATATTATCTATGATTGCCACGTAAATCATATACTTAACTGTTTATTTTTGTCACAAATAGTGCAAAATTGTTTTATATACAAGTAAATCAACTAGCAATATGGCACCTTGAGAAACACATTGATCAGACTCATCAGAGCAGATGCACTAATCTGAATATTAAAAGGCCGACCAAGTTGTTAGTACGTTTCGATCGCTTAAACACCGAATAAAAAATAAACGAATTGTCTCATTGCATAAATAAATATTTTTATAATTAAAAAAATTAATTATATATTTCTAAAATATAAGAATTTAATTTAATATATGAAAACAGTTTACTTTCTGTCAATCGATCCAAGCGTTTTGTGTGCTCGCCATCTAACACCCAACCACTTGACGTTTTGAATGCCTTGCTAACACAGATCCTTGATCCCACCAGCTCCCGACCCCAAAAGATGACAAGATCCGACCAGCTCGGGCCGACTGACGGCCCAATCCAAGGTTCCTTACGTCCCGGCCCACAGCAACGGACTCCTACGTCTCTAAATCACCCTCCGTATTCACCTTGTTCCCCTACTTCACGCTTCGGTCGTCCCATAAAGGCCGTTTCAAACCCACGCGCACACGGAATCGGACCGAGCAGTTATCGCCGGAGCTCGTGAGTGGCGAAGACGACGGAGAGGAGGATATCGTAATCGAAATCCAGATCCATTGGAGCTCTGGATCGCCGCCGCCGATGGCTTCGTCCCGAGTGATGGCCTCCTCGCCGCCGGCAGGCTCCGACCTCACCCGCCTCCAGACCTCTGCTGGCGATGGGGATCCGTCGAAAACGCCGCTCGGATCCATGAGCATGGAGGATATTCTTCGCAATATATATGGAGACGGTGCCTTCGCCGCGTCGTCGCCGCTTCCCGGGGGGAAGACGGTGGAGGAGGTGTGGCGGGAGATCTCTGCCGGGAGGAAGCCGGATGCAGGAAATGGAGAGGGGGAGATGACGCTGGAGGACTATTTGGCGAAGGCGGGGGCGGTGATGGAGGAGGAGGTTAGGGTTCCGTCGGGGTCCGGGAGGGAGGCGGGGGTTGGGATTGAGAACCAGATTTTGAGGTTTGGGAATGATGGGGACGGGGGCAGGAGGGGACGGGGAAGGAAGAGGGTGCCGATGGATCCGGAGGACCGGGCGGCTCTGCAGCGGCAGAAGAGGATGATTAAGAATCGGGAGTCGGCGGCAAGGTCCCGTGAAAGGAAACAGGTATTTCGTGTGTTGTTTTTTTTAGCTTGATTTTGTCTGTTAATTCGGGAAAAATGGTTAATTTAGCGGATTCTAGGCAATCTAACTCAAATTTATGTACAATTTATGCGTGGATTTCAGGCTTACACTGCCGAGTTGGAGGCTTTAGTGACGCAGCTGGAGGAGGAGAAGGCGATGCTTCTGATGGATCAGGTATAAGTTTGAAATCCGTATTTGGGTTGATTTGAGTGATATCGAAGAACAATGCTAAATGGATGTCATACGTGCTAGCAGATGTCCTTTAATATCCAATAAGTAATTGCTTGTAGTTTTTATCCATTGTGCATGCTTAGTTCTGTTGCTTTTCAACATCCTTCCAGCCATTTAGGTGTAATGTGATAGTGGGACACTAATATCAGGTTTTGGTTGAGAGCAGGAAGGGTGGTTCTTTTGGTTGGTGAGTCTGTGTATATTATCATGAAATATGGCGTCCATACATGGGAAAATATTGGGAAGTATATAAATGTTTATTCCTTTTCAATTCTATTTGGAAATGCAAACTTTGACCTGGATCAAAGAAAGATGCTTTTGTCCTTGAAATCTTGTGTATCTCTGTTTTCTTTGCTTTAGGCCAGAGTTTGTTACACTAAATGCATTGCAGAATTTTCACATGGTTTAAATGAAACATGTATATATATATTCCCGAAAACCACGATGCATTTCTTCATGCTGATGGTAGCACAAAACCTGTTTAGTTGTCGGAAGGGGAGTCTGGAGTTTGTGGACGTTGTGAGTTATCATGACACAGCTTTGGGTTGCTTTTTCCAGTTCTCTGTTGAAGACAATTCCCCTTGATTTGTTGAGTTTGTGGTTTTTTTTAACATACAGAATCCCATCCTTCTATGAAGCATTGAAATATTGAATTTTGTTCTAGATGCCTTCTTCCCACCTATATTAAATGAGATAAAGAAAATAACGTTCTTTGACAAGAAGTTTTTTTTCTTTTTTTTATTGTTATTACATTGAACTAATTTATATCTTCGCTGCTTTTGATACATAACAATCTAATGGTGTTGTGCTTCCAGGCGGATCAGCGCAAAAAGAGAAAGGAGGAGGTGTGTTTCCTGTCCAAATTGTCCAAATTTCTATTTTTTAGCATAAACAAGGAGCAGTACACCTTTGTTCTTTGGTGTAACAGATGAGCTTTTCATTTCAATTACACTCAGACAAAAAGTTCAGAAGTTGCAGAATCGAAAAAGTCAAAAAAAGTTAAATTAGAAGTCAAAGGATTCAAGGCGAATAATAATATTTTTTCTTTTACCTTACTTAGATTTATCTTATTTAATACTTTCATACGTTGGAATTATCTTTATTAAGATTTTCTTGAGTCTCTACTAATTTAAGTTAGTTATGTCGTATTATTATATTCCACCAATCTAATAATGGTTTTGAGTTGAATTTTATTCAATTTAGGACTTGAGATGGAGAATTATTATTTAGGTTTTGCTTTTCCTAGGTTGATTTCCTTGGGATTTCTACCAACCTAATTAAAATTTAAAGTTGAGTTATATTCAGTTTAGGACTTATGAAGACTGAAACTTAGTGTAGAATTTCTGATAATTGTATAAATAAGTCCTGACCCTTTGGATGTGAGGAATAAATTTTTTCTCAATAAAGTTCTAGTGAATTTTCTTTTTCTCTTGTGAATTCAAAAAGTTCTTAACAAAGACGACAATGTTCTCTTTGTTTTCCTTGCTTCTTGTTGCGTGATAGACCTTTATAAAATATATTTTTTTCTTTATCTTATTGAGCTCGTGTAGTTGAACTTTTGGAGTTTTGAACTAAACAATGATGATTTATAACTGCTTTGCAGGAAACTAACTTGCAACTTATATGGTTATTTCAATTGTTAATTTTTCCCAAATTTTGTTCCTCTGGTATATATACTGTAATAAAATCATCTATGAGTCACCACATAAAATGATTTTGAAGTTATTCTGATCTTGATTTATTGAGTTTGAGCAGCATGATAGTGTTTTATCCACAGATAGTGAGGTTAGGATCTGCTAGGAACAAAAATGGAATGTGTTCAAACTTAAAATCAATCCTGTATTATACATGAGATATTTTCCTAAAGGCAGGCATTGCTAATTGAAATAGGCAAATGCACCTTACAGGACAGACACAAAAGTCTGAAAATTTTTGGATGAATATTCAAAAGAATTATGCTGGTTTCCCAGTTTTGCAATGAGTGGTGTGAGGAAGGGTGATAGAGGCAAGAATACAAGAAAAATTTGCGGGAGAGAGCTAATGAATTAGCTATCAGGCAGGGTAAATTTTTCCAATCATTAAAGCATTTGACAAGGTTTCACTGTGAAAGTAATGTGTATCTTGTAACAGAATCTTGTTTTGGGCCGACTCTAAAGAAGGTTAAAATGTTAACCCTATTCACCTGATGAGAACATACATTGTTTTGAGAAAACCAATATCACTCCTTTGGATGGTGGTTTCTCTGACATTGTAATAACAACAGTTGGCGAAGGGAGTCCTTTTGGTAAACATCAATAGTGTCTGTTGTACTTCAGGTGGCTGCCTATCTTTATGACACCATACTCCGTACATGGTTATGCTGCCTGGTTATTTCCTAGTACACCGGCTTAAGTTTGGTTGGATCATTAGCAGTAGTTTTATGCAAGATTACAAATATATAACTAAGAGACATAAAATACATTTTTCATAGGACTAAAAGCTTCCAACATCCTTATCTTCTTATGAGGCATGCAATCTGGTTTTTAAGCTCCAAAGCTTTGCCCCTGAAACAAGAGAATTTTTTTGCAGTTTTCTTGTACTGACCTTCATTTATTGTCAATACTCCTGAAGCCTTTGAATTTTTTCACCTAATCAAATATTTTGCAGCTCTTGGAGAACGTGATCCCAGTGACGGAGAAGAAAAAACCCCGACGGCCTTTACGGAGAACTAGTTCCATATCCTGGTAAAGACAAAACCAAGCCCATCAGGCCAGCATTCTTTGAATTAGTGGCAGTGCCTTTTTATCCACATAAGTAGAAGACAAAAGGATGCAGAAAAGTAAATTATGATGGCTATCTACTTTACAAATCACAGAAACCCGAATTGAGCACGCAATTTGATGATACGGGAATTGGTCAATGTAAGAATGTACATTTGTTGATGGGATGTGTGCTGGGTGTTGTATTTGACCTCTATTTTTAAGTCTGGTGCTGTATCTATGGGGTTCAACAACACACTCGAATAACCTTATTCGGATGTGGGAGCCTATCAGGTCACTCTAAACCATGGTTGTATCTGAATTCCAGCTTGCACTAGTTTTATAATTTAGTTGGTATCCATTCTCATTCAGTTGCTGCCATTGTACTTGTTCACTACTCCAAAACTGCAACTGTATCAGCTGAATCCACAGTCCATTGCCAATTGGCACGGATCTGGACGGCCCGCTGGATTGGGATCTGCTGGTTGAATCCGGTTTAGGTGGACCGGATTCACTGCGGTCACCACCTGCCGAATCCGGTTTCTATGTTTTAAGGCTCGGCCTTCCATTGTAGTAGTTTGACAGAAGAAATGACAACTGTAGACAGCACGCTCAAATCTGGGGGAGGCATGACACCAAGGGCGGTTGCTTGGGGAAAATCAAGCATATTGTTCCGAGCACAGCAACATTTTTCCGCAATGATTCAAAAAACAGAATATATATTATATATATATGAATTATAAAATTATAGTTGATTTGATTGTTGCTATAATCAACAGTTACAATTTTATTTAGCAAAAATTGTAGAATGTGCAGCCGAGGAATCGAGCCCGTCTGCGCGGAACCGGACAATGCAGTGAAAAACATCTCTCACTTGCCTCTCCATCGGGTTCAGCCCCTGCTTCACAGCCTCCACCACTTGCGCCAGTTCCTCCACTTCCCGTCTCACTTTCTCCGCTGCTGTCGGAAGGTCTATCAAGTCCATGAGCCGCCTGCTGCACTTTTCCATCCCATCGATCTCCTTCAACAGCCCCCTCGAATGCTTCCTCTCCATCTTCCTCGCCTCCTCCGAGATCCGATCGTGCAACATCGACATCGGCGTCGCCCAGAGAAATCCCTTGTGGATCGAGAAATGCACGTTCAAACCTCGATCCTGGCAGGGGATCGCCGCCACCAGCGCCCACATTGAGAATAGCAGGATCGAATTCATGGTGTATACCAGCGCCGCGAAGGTTTTGTGTCCTCTCGGGATGGCGAGGTTGTTCCCGATGGCTTGCAGTTGCTTCGCCGCCGACCAGGACCGCGACAAGCTCCACGAACGGGACCGGGAGTGCCCGCTCTCCGGACAGTGGCGACGGCCGAAGGAGCGGTTGTGGTGCGTGAACAGCGACGTGCCGGCTTCCTTCTCGTCGAGCATCGCCAGCGCGAGCTCCGTGAGGGCTTTCCTGGCCCGTCGGAGCTGGCCCTCTCTAGGGAGCTTGTGCTGATCACCGAGGGCAGAGAGGACGATCTCCAAATGCTTCTCCCACTGACGCATCTGCTCGATCCCGTCGCTGACCTCGTTGCAGACGTCGAGCGCCTTCACGGCGCGCTCGAAGAAGTCGGCCACAAGGCGATCGGCCGGCGTTCGCGCATCGACGGAGCGGTGGGTGGAGAGGACCGTGCTGAAATCGGCGAAGCAGATCTGAAAGGCTTTCAGAAGGCGCCGGACCCAAGCTATCGAGAGGAGGTCGTCGCCGGCGGCGAGGTCAGCAAAGAGATAGGCGACTCGGTGCTGGAACGCATCCAGCTCGGCGTCATCGTCGGGGAAGGGATGGTCGCCGTCCAATCGCCGGTGGCTAAGAAAGGAGCGACTGAGGGAGACCAATGGCGTCGCCGCCAATCCCAGGTACTCCGCTGGCGGCATTCTCACATCGGTTGAAACCCTAAATCCAGCGAGAAATGAATTGAAAAATTACCGAATTCGATCGAAAAAGCCCTAAAGTCGATAAAAAATCTTCAAAAAAGGGATAAAAAAGATAGAAAAAAAAATGGAATCTGGGAATTCTTGAAGAAGCCGAGGAGAGGCTTTTATAGCAGGACGAGGCACGCGTTTTGGGCGGTAAGTATCACGGAAGATATTCGAATAAAATGACGTCAAAAATAAAAATGGCAACACATTTTTATTTATTTCAAGAACCCCACGAACCAGGACGCGAAGGAGAGGCGAAGCGGACGCCAGGCGCAACGTGGCGGGATCGTATGAGCGGTGAGGCCTTGAGATCAGGTATTTGAGCAAATCATGCCCATTATGAAAAGATAATTTATTAAATAATTTCCCTCGAAAAATTTGCATTTAGATTAGTAATTTGGATTGAAATATTTTGGCTTTAGAAAATTATTGTATTTGATAAACTGATCACCACGCTTGCTTTGTATCTGCTTTTATTTAGAAGAAAATTTTTTTTTCTCTATTTTACGGTCACAGGTTTAACGAAAATTTACATGACTACCGTAATTTTTGAGACCAAATAACTAATTTGGAAATTCTCGACAATAAAATTTTGAGATAGTACACTATCATTATAATTATCGGATCCAAAAAATTTTGATTATGTAGCGAGCCGTCTCCTAATTAAATGACTTCCATTGAGATTATCGAAGGTAATCACACAATTTGTCGGAGGTAGTCACACAAGCCAAGTAGTTGCTATAACCATTTTTTGAGACTGTATGACGCCATGCCTCCTTGTCCTCGGCTGTTGAGGTCAAGGGTTCAAGGCCTGGTACAGGAGGGAGAGGTAGACAAGAGAAGAAGAGTTATTCTAAAATAGATTAAAGTGCTATATTAAACGTTATTTATTAATGTTAAAATGGAAATGTAAACAAATTTATTTCTGTTCTTGATTTCTGCTCAGTAACAACATAAAATAGGCACCAAAACAGAGATGAACAATGGGAAAGCGTTGCAAGAACAATTTCATACAAAAGCCTAGTTCAAGTCAATTCAAATACATTCAGTGAGCAGAGAAACATGGAAATGATACATTCAAGCCATTTTGCTTCTGGTTTCCTGTTTCTTGCTCCAGATATTCTAATTATTCATCTATTCACAAGCAAGTTTTGTATCAAAACTACTTAAGCAGATGGCAAAGGCCTGGAAAGCAGAAAGCGGATATCGGTAGTCCATCGTGAACATGTCCCTTGCAACCTTCCCAAACTGCAAAATGATACTGTCGTGCTCTGATGGCGCTGGCTGTGATGGTGTTGGAGCTCCAGTGGTTGATTGTGTGGCCACAACGAGCTGGAAATTCTTCACGGAGGCCACTGTGACCCGCCCACGGAAGTTGAGGCACCAGCATTGCAACTGTTCGTGCCACCGTGGGGCTTTGTTCTTCAGGACCAAGGGCTTGTCTCTGGCTTCGGCGCCATCACTGATATCAGAGAACCGGCAACTGCTGAAATCAATGGTGCGATCGATGATAGAAGATTTGTGGAAACGCATGCTGTTGAAAGAGTCCTCCAGGGAATGGGGAAGGCCATTGCTAGGTTGGCCTGGGACTGTCCCACCAGCATCGAGGGCGGATGCAGGAATAGAATGCATGATGCACTGCATCCGACGAGGGCCTCGAGTGCCAAGAACATTCAGCTCGTAGGATATCTGAGCAATATTGTGGCTGTTCATTGCAACTTTGGGAGAGTTTTTCTTTGAGTAAAATCTGCGGCTAGTTTGCCCGGGAGGGTTGTGAGAAGCACCGTTGTATGGGGCTTGGGTATCACACATAACAAACTTTGTGCCGAGGAAGTTTGATCTGTGAAAAGATCAGACAAGGTTATTTATAAATGAATAAGATGTTAATATCAATAAATCCACGAGGTTAGTTATTGAATTGAATTAGATTTTTGAGTCTATTACCTCAATTTTCCAATATAGGTTCTGTTTGATCTTGAAATACTGTTAGCATCCATGGAAATTACATACTCAGTGTATGTTGTGTGCCGAATCCTTTTAGCTGATAGTAGGAACTTTCCATTTTCAACAAGTACAGCTACAAAGAGAATAAGAGAGGACCAGTAAGTAAATTACAGAGAGAAAGTTAACATGACATGTATGAATTAGCTGTTAAGAAACTAGACCAAGCTCGGGGAAGGGCAAGCTGAGCGCAAACCCAAATTCTTTAGGCTGATATCAGAACTTAACCAGCTTGGATCAGAGCATGAGCTTGTAGGCCAGAGTAGGCCAGCCCAGAGAATTGGAAGATACAAAAGTAAACAAAATAAAAGAATAGAACGATAACACATCTAGGCCCATGATTTAGCAGACTAATAAATCATCAGATTAGCTATGATAAACCTGAAGAAAGATGATGTTTATCTGGCTTCAAGTATGATAAATTATTCACTTGATATGCTAAAGTAATGCAGTGAAATAATATAGGTAGTTTGGATATTCTATCCCTAGTTTCACTTAAATTAAAGGCATGCCAACACAGCATTAACAAGATTTCTGAACCAAAAAAGGAATTATAAACATTTTTAACAGAAGAAAATAGAGGAAACCTCACCAGGGCTAAGACATAGATAGAGATGATAAGTTGAATTTGATTTGTCCCTCTTAATAAAGCATTGAATGGTTCCATCTCTAGGTCCAGGCTACAAGATAAAAGAAACAAATCAGAAAGCTGAACTTGCTATTTATGGGAAGCTAATAATAAAGTTTGCAATAACTATACTTCAAACAACAAAAAAGCAAAATAGTTTGACGATTCATGAATGTCCAAGATAAGATGAGATGAAGGTCAGGACCTGCTTGAGAGACACAGGAAAAGTGAGTTTTCCGCAAAACTCAGGAGTTTTGACAATTTCCTTGCACATTTCCCTCCATGATCTGCAAACAGCTGCACATGCAACTACATATTTCCGAGAAGGCCAAGTACTCTCACTTTCCTCCAACCTTCTAATAACATCAGAAAGTAGCTCAGGAGGAAGACTTGCCCAATAACTTTCCTGGACTATAACAGGCTCTTCAAGCAGATCATCCACAGAGCCCTGAATTTTTCCACTGTGAAGACTTGAAAGCCTCACCTCAAAACTCCTTCTGGATAGACTACCTAAAGCATCCCTAACATCTCGAAGAATACTACGGAATGACATGTAGAACAACTTTCAGACAGAGGGGAGGCTAGAATTGACGTGTGTAAAACAGAGATCAAGACTTCTTTAGGAATCACAACAACCTGCACCTATGAAGGATAACATCATCGATTTAATTTACCAAATTTCAACATCATAATTTACTATCTAGAAAACCAACCTGAACACAAATTTGATTAAAGTGAATTTAAGCTGAAGCATTCTAAATGTAGGGAGAGGACTGAAGAACTGCCTCATGCAGAAGGAACTGATTGTATGAAAGCTACAACATCAAATTGAACTTTAATTCACCACGAACTGCTACCAGAATTGACAACTAAAATTGCTAGCTAACATTGTGGAAAACACATTGCAAAGCCATAATTTGACTAATAGCCAACACGACAATTACTAGGCATCAACGTTCTTTTATAAGATCAAACAAAAAGCAATTTTGCTACAAAATTACCTTGAAAATTTTGTTAGCCACCAAACCAGCCTAGATCCATGACAGAAAGACCGTAAACTACGAAAAATGGAACATACTAATGAGAGTGTAGGATAATGACCAAGATTTCAGTTGGTTAAACTAGTCTAAACTACAGATAAAGGCAGTAGTTACATAAATTTATTATAAACGACCACTGATCATAGACTCATAGACTAGCTAAATGTTCAGTATGCAGAAAGTTGGGTGACAAATAATGCAACACTCTTTCTTAGCAAAAAACTAGCAAAAGAAAAAACACTGACCTCCCACGGACGGGATGCTTGCAATAAAATAGTCAAATTAGATCCAGTTGTGTACTAAACTGCGTAGTGTAGAAGACGCTGACGATAATACATTAGTTTCCACTTCACATGCCTAAGAAAACAGATAGAGAAACCTTAACGGCATTACAAGGTATAGCTAATACACAAAGTTTGTGAATAAAAAACTACTAAAAATCACAACATCCTTTATTGGAAGAAACTAATTTCTCCTTCGGAAAGAAAGTGATAATTTTGATTTTCCAACCAAAACTAAAACAGGACCTTTTTCCCCTTCAATCAAACAAAAAGCTCCAAAAATTAAAACTATTCTTCAAATACAAATCAAGAGGAACTAGCTCGAATGGCCAAAGGCAAATCAGAAAGCTTCCAAATTTACATCATTATCCACCAACCCATTGCCAAACCTCTACCATCTTAACAAAATTTCCAAACAAACATCTCAAAAAAACCTCAAATCAAAACCATAAAACATCACATTTTAAGCAGCCAGAAACATACCGAATTCCCCCCAAATCACACCGGAATACCCTCAAATTTTAGCCATTGAAGCCCCAGATCTCCTCCAGGACACACCAAGACTACTCCTTTGCGATTCCTGCCCGCACTATCCCAAGTTGAACAGATCTCAAAGCCCCAGTATCTTATTCAAACATCTCCGAGACAGTTGACTTTCCCCCTTCCGTCACAGTAACAATCACGCGATCTAACGCCGTCAATTTTCCTCCGGTTTCTCTCCGGGAAAAGCCCCAAACCGCTGCCTTTTGGCCGACGCCGTCATTTCCCAGACGGCTTCCGTTTGCTTTTGAAGCTTCCGAGAAAGTCGCTTTTTTGAACGGCAGAATTGTTCGGCCGTTCCTTCGTAACAGTTTAAAGAGCAAACATTGCTCAAGAAGGACAAATCCTATTGGTCAAATTCCTTGTCGTTACTGTTCTATTCTTGTAGTTATATGTTCCGCATGTACAATTGGGTGAGCTTCGGTCGTGGACAAAGGCGCAGGCTTTTTGCAGGGCGGCCGGTCATGTGAGTCCACGTAAGCAGTGGACTTGTCTGTTATCTGCCGAGCACTCACCTTGAGATCAATGTTAGATTACGATCTCGAGGCAATTGTGCGGTGGATGATTTCGGCGTGGATTTGTGTACTCACGTGAGTGTCAGCTTTAAATTAAAACAAAAGGAAAAGTAAAAAGGGACAACACAACACGCTGGTATGATGATGGAGTCTGCGGTGGCATAATCGCAGAAACACCCCTCTTATTTCGATTATTCACATTTCAATCCTCTAAGGGGTCAATTCGAAAATATTTTTAAAAAGATGTGTATCTGCAAATTTTCGTAATATCTATGAAACTTTGTTATATTGCAGGGATATATATGCAAAAGCATGGGATAACCATGAAATTTAGCAAATGAGAATACGAAATAAAAGAAAAAAAAGATTTTGACAGATAAAAACAACATCAAATAGAGATCGAGAACAAAATACAGAAACAATTCAAAATCTGCGAGAATCTGAACAAGAACGAGAAGATTTTAATGAATCATAAGTTTAATGGAACAGATATCATCAGTGCAGAGGTTTTGACGGATTACGAGTGAAACAAGAGTTGCATCATAAAACACTATGAAGATGAGAATGACTAGGAATTGCACAAAAAAGTTAGGCACGACTTGTCCTACCTCAGTTGGTGAATCCATTTCTGGCAAAAACAAGAAGGCATGCTTGCTGCCGCCTTCTCAGTTTTGCACCACTAACTCTTCTTATTGGGAAATTTGTGCTAGCTTGACACATCTTGAACTTGAACTCATTCTTATCTGTAAACATTTATACATATTCTTTTTTTTGACATCTTTCTCTTTATATTCAATGTCATACTACATGATCATCCACTGCAACTCGAGCTAATTTGATTGAAGAATGGATAGCATCAAACTGCATCTAGCTGTCGTTCTCGTGAGGGCCATATATGCAGGCCTTCAGATTATGACCAAGGCTGCCTTTGATGGGGGAATGAGCACTTCCGTGTTCGTGTTTTACAGACAATTGCTTGCCACCATTTTCTTGACACCGATCGCGGTTTTTGTAGGAAGGTTGCTTGCATGCTTCTTGTTTTTGTTTCTCACTCTGTGTCAATCCTTATTTTAAAGCAACCACTTGTGTTCAGGAAAAATGCTCCCCCTCTTTCATTCAAGATCTGCTTCAAGATTTTCATGCTTGCATTCCTAGGGTAAGTTCTGAACTAGAAGTTTTTTTATGATAGTTGATATTGTATTTTACTGATTTGTCATGCCAATTTTGTATGATTTTCCTTTGTTTTCCTGATAGAATGACTTCAACCCCGGATTTGCATACGTTCGCGTTAAGCTATACTACACCAACCTTGGCATCTGCAACAATAAACTCTATTCCAGTGATCACCTTCATCCTTGCTGCAATTCTTGGGTAAAACTATATTCACCACATCACATTGTTTAAGATTCAGATCAACCAATCACATAAAAATTACCAAAAAAAAGAAAAAAACTAATCACTTAAAAGTTCAGTATAGGCATATTAACAATAAAAGATGCAAATGGAGGATTAATCGGTTCAATATTTTGATAAACAGAATGGAGACCCTGAAGCTGAGGAAGCTATCAGGGATTGTGATGGTCACAGGACTGGCACTGTGCTCGGCTGGTGTGCTGATTATTGCCATGTATATTGGTCCTAGCATAAACTCTCCAAACCATCACCTCCTCATTGGCCATGGAAGTAGTCATGCGGTTCAATCGTATTCCGGTTCGAGCAAGAAACTATGGGCAATAGGAACTTCCATAATGACCATGTCCAATTTAACATGGTCTCTATGGCTAGTGTTGCAGGTGAATTCATTTACTATTCGCTACTTGTTACACATAATTCAGCTATCATGTTTTCTTCTTTTCTCCAAAGCAGGGTCCTGTGTTGAAGGAGTACCCTTCCAAACTTCTGTTCACAGCTCTTCAATCTGTGTTCAGCACAGTTCAGACGCTTCTCGTGGCTCTAGCTATGGAAAGGGATTTCTCTCGATGGAGATTGGCATCGGAAATGTCCCTCATCTCAATTGTTTACTGCGTAAAACACAGTACTCAATCAGTACAATTTGCTTATCTGAATGAATAACTTTGAGGACTTTCAAATGACCGAAAAATGTTACAAATCATCTGTCACAGGGAATCATTGTCACAGGAGTTGCATTTTACTTGCAGTCATGGTGTGTGGAGAAGAGAGGTCCGGTTTTTCTAGCCATGTCCACTCCACTAACTCTTGTCTTCACAATTGCTTGCTCATCATTTATGCTGGGGGAGTCCATCAATCTGGGAAGGTGTAAATCATATTCTTAATCATATTTGGCTACTGAAATGAAACAACACTGATACATTATAGTTTTATTGCAGTGGTATAGGTGGAGTTCTCATGGTTGGAGGCCTTTACAGCGTCCTATGGGGGCAAAACAAAGAGCAAAATGAGAACACAATACCTGTGATTGAGGAAAAAAAGATGCACCTTGACAAGAATGAAATGGTCACTGAACAAAGGGACACGGATGCTAATATGTGTCCTTGACTAAATTTTCATGTTTCGCACAAGCGTACTCTTGCATCGGAATACAGTCAAGATGAACATTATGAAAACTATCTTTCTCCCACTTAAAATTTGACAGAAACTGGTAATAGCACAAGATAAATTGAGGAAAGCACAACCGTATCTTACACTTGAAACTCAAGCTTGTAACGTAATCACTTACACATACTACATAGAACCTTCTCCCTTACACATCAATTTTCAGCTTCCTCTGGCATCCTCAAAAAATTTCTAGTTTCTAGCCCAAAACATCAAATAACAGTGGAGGTACCAGAAGAATATTAGTTATGTTTCTCCCTGTCTACTCTCTCTTGTTCACAGTTTGATCGCTAGCTAGGTAGCTATTCTCCCTCGCCTTCCTCCTAGTGTTTCGAGTTCATGATGCCTCAACTGACCGAGAACCCTCCTGTGCCGGTTTAGGCACAACAACAGTATTCACAGAAGCATTGTGTTCCGGCAATTCTCTAACCTTGGCAGTCTCACGCCCCTTCCCCCACAACACGAAGTACAACCCGATCACGATAAGAACTCCTCCGAGTACACTGCAGCATTGCTTGGACTCAATGACTACATTCATGTATTGATGAACACAGAGAGAAGAGAATCGGATACCTTCCAACATGTAGCTTTTCTTCGAGAAGGAGAGAACTAAGGAGAGCCACAATCACAAGCATAAGGGGGTTAAAAACAGAGGCGTATAAAGGCCCTTTCTTTCTGATGCACCATGCCATTAGTGTAACTGTTAAAGCTGATGCAACTATTCCCTGCAACACCACACCACAAAAAGACTCATTCGTCTCATTTCAAAGCAGACAACAGAAATTGGTACTGATTCATCCTTCCATTCCTGGATAGAAGAATCAAAACGCTAAACTTGCATGTTGTTTCACCGTTTTTTGTTAGCAACAAGGAAAGAAGAAAGAAGCAAACCGCATAGACGGCGGCGAGGAGCCTAATGTCAAAGCTTAATCTCCAATGAACAGGATCCCGGTCCAAGGCGAGTGCGAAAACCACCGATTGGATCGCCGCCGACAAGCACATAAGCGCGGTGAGGGAGTAAGGACATGGATACTCCTTGGTGGCCACTGCCTAAACAAACACACACCAAAACACAGCTCAGAAATCAACTTTATTAATGCTAGTTCATGAACACCATTAGAATCATCACTTTACCTGAATTATCAACCAGATTGAATAGCTGACACAGCTAGCAAGCGCCAGCAGCGATCCCATTGCTCGATTGTTCGGCTCCCGGGTAGCCATTCTCCGGCCGCCATGCTCCTTTTTGATCAGGTCAGGGCTTGCGGTCCATATATTGATCGCAGCTCCTTTGTAGAAGGTCAGGAGCATCGCTCCGCCAATCCCGATAAGCGTCCCGGCCATCTTAGCTTGCCCCGACAACGTCCTGATCGCCAATTTCTCCAACCTTGGCGATGAAATATTAGGATCAAAGATCGTAGAAATCAATCATGTATATCCATTTTATGTTTGTATATATTAAAAAAACCTGAAAATGAGGGCTAAAATGAAAGTGATGGCGGGAATGAGATTGGTCATGGCCGAAGCGAACGTAGCGGACGTGAGCTTGATGCTGACTATGTACATGTTTTGAGCTAGAGTTCCTCTGCATGCAAAATTAACAAAAAAAACAAAATAAAATAAATAAAATAAAAAACAAAAAAAGAGTTGACTTTGGTTTTCGTCAAAAGGGACAGGTGTCAGGTCAGGTTGACATGGAGAAAGAGCGAGCGTCTGGGGGGAAAACAGTTGGAAAAAGACATTTAGGGCGGCGTGCCGTTTCGGGAAAAATGCAAAGCTTGAGCAGCTCCCAACCAGAAAATTTACTATCCACCAAAAACGTTTCCATTTTCTCGTGATTAATTTCTTTCTTTCTTTTTTTTTTTTTTGAGAAGAAGTCTATAAATCATGGGATTCTTGTGAAGAAAAATAATAAAAAAATTACCCAAATAAGCCGCAAAGGAAAGATTGGAGCAAGATCACCCATGTCAATCTTGGTCTTTTCTTCCTGCAACAACAGCGCAAATTGTTTGGCATAAACACAACAAGGGAGGAAGCTGTAAGCAAGCCCCAATAACAAGGTGAAAAGGAAAAACTAGAAATGCCTCTGACTGCCAGATAAATCTTCTGAGAAACTGATTTTTCTACTATTGTGATTAATATTTTGATCTATTGTTGGGTGGTGGAAGCATTGATCTTCACAGGGTGAAGAATCAATACCACAACTAATTGAAATTGTTAAAATATTTTTAAATTTTTTGATGGAATCACATGATTTTAAAGAGAAGAGACTAAAAAAATGGTGCCAGATATTTATTTTGGGAAAATTCCTACAAGAGGAATAAATACCTCGGAACCCCAATCCTGTAGGAATTTGGGGAATCCAGACAAGCTTCACTGTTTGGTTTTGAAAACCCAAAACGTACAATTTTCTTGTTCATTTTGGTGATTAACAATTGATATTCTCTTTAACATTACTGATAACACACACTTAAAAACTTTTGTTCGGTGAGAAAAATAAGCACGTAATGAACCAAAACTCAATTTCAGATCCTATCTGAAGCAAAGTCCAAGTAAAAAGAAAAACAATCAGAAAAACCCTAAAAAGAAGATGATGATGATGACGACGAAGAAGAGAAAGGGAAACCTCTCGATGAGGAAGGCGAGAGGGACCAAGAAGGTGGCGGCGAAGATATATCGGTACGCGACCATGATCCTCATGTTCATGCCGTCGTTGATCGCCAGTTTGTAGAAGATGTTTATTCCGGCGAACACCACCTGCACCACAACCATGCCCACCGCCGGCTTCACCTTCTGCACCGCCTCACAAACCCTTTTTCCTCCCATACTTCGAAGCAAGAAGACGAAGAAGATTACAGAGGAGAACTAGGCTTCTTCATCTTCTCCGTCGTCTTCTTTTTATAGAGAGAAGAAATAAAGCAGCGCTGGCATGCATGAAATCCAATCTAGAGCTGGAGAAGGAAAACGGTGGAAGTTTCGCACATGTTGGGGTGGTGACACGTGCCTAAGCTCGTGTGGAGATCAGTGCGGTCTGTGTACAGGTGTGGAGAGCGGCGGATTTGGTGACTGGCGTTCGGTGTTGAACAGCGTACGACGGAAAGATCCAACGGATGATGTACACATGGATATGCTGGATTCGGTATACAAAAGCTATTTAAAATGGAGCGCATAGTATCTTGTGACCAGATTTTTGATATAATCGTGTTCCGATGTAAAATCGAGCTCGATTGTTTAGTTGCTTACCATTTACATCCCGTCTGGTAACACGGGTCAGGAGTTTTTTTATTTTTTTTAAAAAAAAATTAATATTAATTATTTTACATTATTATTGAATTAAGTTATTAAAAAAATTAATTAAATTTTCGAATTTTAAATTATTATAAAATAAATTTTAATAAAAATTTATTTATCTTATAACAATAATTTATTAATTTTAAGTTTGACTTTAACTTCGATCAGCCACCAAACGGGCTCTTACATTCAGTGAAAGATTTTTTTTTTATTTTTAAATTTTGGCCTAGAAAGCTCAATCACAAAGTGGGAAAGAACGTTGATGGCATGATCAAATTTTCAAATATTTTTATTTATAACAAATCTAAATTTTATTATTCTTAAATTAAAATTAAATTACATTTATCCATATAAATATTCAAATTTTAATTTGAATATAAATGAGATATGCTCGATAATATTATATAGATTTTGAAATTCTGGTATTTTATGAAACTATAAAATATAAGAGGTTACTTGCAAAATTTTCATTTCAAGAGCTAATTGTGATATTGAGAAAATCAGAAATTTTCTATAAAATTAGTTATAAGGACTTATTTATAAAATTTTAAAAACTTTTAAAAACTATTATTTAAAAAATGATAAAATTTGGACTTATTTGTAAATAAAAATATTTGAGGGTCTATCTGTATATGTACAAATATTATACTTGTAATTTAAAAATTTAAATTTTAAAACCTTCAAGTTCATTTTTGTAAATTTTTTTAAAAATAATAAAATTTGGACACATTTATAAATAAAAATATTTCAATGGACTATTTGTAAATATACAAACATTAAACTTATAAGTTAAAATTTTATCATCCATGAAATTTTAAACCTTTCAAGGTCCTTTTATAAAATTTTATTTAAAAAATAATAAAGTTTGAAATTATTTATAGATAAAAATATTCAAGGAGTTTATTTATAAATATATAAATATTAAACTTGTAATTTAAAATTTAAAATTTAAAAACTTTCAAGGTTCTCTTTATAAAATTTTATTTGAGAAATAATAATAAACCCTCCATAAAATTTTAAAACCTTCAAAAAAAATTTTATAAAATTTTATTAAATATTATAAATTTTGAACTTATTTATAAATAAAAATATTCGAATGGTGGATTTATAAATTTATAAATATTAAACTTATAATTTAATTTTTTTATAGAGATTTATTTATAAATATTTGGAAGAAAGAATGGAGAATGAGCAGTTAAAAATTTTAGGGTTTAAATGAAAATTCACAGAAAGTAAAAAAGAAATATTTTGCCCAAATTTTAATTAAATGACAATTGGAGGTTGTAGATAATAAAATTTAAAATGAGGGATTTTAGGTAAATATTAAAATTATGAAAAAAAATTTACATAAATAAAGTAAATCTTGGGGTTGTATGTAAAAAATCTAAAAAGAAATTATTTTTCAAGCGTATACAAAAAAAACTAGAACTTTATGGGTGTATTTGATTTAGAATTAAGATAAAAATCATCATGTCTTGACGAGTCTATCATCTAAACACAAAAATAATAGTTAGATTAACTTTTATTTTTATTTTAAAAAAATAAATTATCATATTACCCTTATTTTTAGTTATTCAAATATTAATAAACAACATATTTAAGGGTATAATAGTTCAAAAAAAAAAAAACCATTCATTAACTATGTTAGCATCCAAACTTTTTGTATTTTAATTTTAATCTTAAACTTGAGTATGCTTTTAATCTTAAATCAAACGGTGCTTGTAATACTTGAGAACAATAGTATGAATTTACACTAATATGCATGAAAATTTTCATATATTTATAATTTTATTTTTTAATGAAAGAAATAATAACATATAATACATCATCAAGGTGACATTTTTGTAATAACAAGAGATTGTAGGGAGGTATGAGTTAAGTAAATTACGACATATTTTATAAATTTTAAGTATGATAGGGAGGAATTTGCAATATAGGTCGAAATACTTGGGGTCCCGTCTGATTTCAATAAAGTCGGGGGGTGCCTAACAAAACAATCAAAAATTTCGGATCCGGGTTTTGTGCCTCTAGTCAGAAATCCGCAATCTTATCGGATCTATTTCGGGTTTCTCCTTGGCGTCTAGGGCTTCCGCTTGTGCTCTGCTTTTCCTCTCTCTCTCTCTCTTCTCCGACTTCGCAGCCGATGGCGATTTCATGGCGGAAACCCGAATGAAATTCTCGCTTCTTTCTCCTGCCTGCTATTTGTACCGCCTCATTTCGGCAATTTTCGGAATCGTATTGGAAGATTGACGCTTTTGGCGAAATATTTGGTGAGATTTCCGGCAGGATATGCAAGCATTTAGATGGCAATGGCAACGAGCAAGCATGCTGAGGAATCCGGAATCTTTCCGTTGTTCTTATTTCTCTGAGTTCCATTCGACTCCCATTTCGTTCGCCAAGTGGAAGAACAAGTGGAAACAGCAGGTCAGAGTTTGAATTTAGAAAAAGTAAAAAAAGAAAAAATTTCTTTTTGAGTTATTATGATGCATATTATGTCAGAGATATGTGTTTTCTTGCTCAATTAGACGAAATTGATGTCGTTTATTGATGTATCGATGATTTGCATTGATGGTATATTTTTGTGTCTTTCAGGATGAAGAAGAATCCCTAAAACCATCCAAGGTATGATATATGAGAATCTACTAAATCAGTTTGTCTGTTTATAGACCATTTGTTTCAATTTTGTGAGTATTTAAGTTCATTGGTTGTTGGTTTCGAGGAATGCTCCTACAACTTGAGCTTTTTTCTAGAATGAAAAAAAAAAATTATTTCCAAATATCAAGTGCTATGCTTTATAAAATATGAATCATTATGAA
Organism: Trichopus zeylanicus subsp. travancoricus; assembly: GCA_005019695.1. Classification (NCBI taxonomy): domain Eukaryota; kingdom Viridiplantae; phylum Streptophyta; class Magnoliopsida; order Dioscoreales; family Dioscoreaceae; genus Trichopus; species Trichopus zeylanicus. The sequence continues at coordinate 83,612 of RXID01016030.1, forward strand.
TTTAGTTGTACAAAATGTGAATCATTATAAAATCACTGTCAAATGGTTTGGAGAAACTCAAATCTAATAGTCTAATGCATCGTTATGAACTTATGATTAATCCATTAATTATTGGTTTTAATCTTTCCCCTTTTTTTTACTTTGGCATTGCTTAAGTTAGACTATGTTATGGTATTTTCAAGCTGATCCAGTTGATGAAATCAAAGTATTTGCAGAATTATGCCAGATATGTTGTTCGTCAAAAGCGTGCTGATACAAAGAAAGCGCTAAAAGATTTCCTCCTATATGGGAAGCCCTCAAAGTTGTTTGAGGTATGCTAAATCAGATTTTTTTTCTTGTCTTTCAAAATTTTCTTAATTTTCTTTTACATAAAGTTCTGCCAACTTGCTTTAAGTTAGCTGTAGTATGGATAGTTTCTTCATTTATATGTAGCATTTCTATTGAAAAGAAGATGCAGCTGATGTCTATGATTTGCTGCTAGGATGAAGATGTAACTTGGGGCAGAAACAGGAAAGTAGAGAGTAGCTCACATGATTTTGATAGTCAACCTCAATCAAAAAGTTCTGGAAAATCTAAGCCCTCGGGTTCTCCCGACACTAAAAACCGAAGAAGTCGCAAGGGAAAACGTGAGTCACGCTTGAAAATTTCCCAAATATTTTTAGTTTTGAGCTCCAATTTTATTTGGATAATCTGATTACCTTTTTTATTGCCATTAATGTTGTGCAGTATCACCATGTAATGTTTGTTATATCAATTGCCTGTTAATCCATATCATGAGCAACCGCCACTGCTATTAACAACTTCAAAACAAGGACTTTGTTTCTTTTCTTCAGCATTTTCTGAAGGGCAATCTCTGTTCTTTATTGCAACTTAGGTTTAGGGAGATATAGTTGTTATAGTTTTGCTTGTTTTTCCAAGAAAATTATGGCACAAGGCACTCTTCAAATAAATGAGATTGCTCTTTTGCTCAGGTTGGCATGATAACTGGGGCTACAGTTATTATGAAGATGATTTTCACCACCACGAGACAATTTATCAGGGTTCATTTGGCGGAAAACAATCTTTCACATGGTCTTTTCCATCACGGGAAAACTATGGGTTTGAATATTCAACTGCTGGATTTGAATGGAGAGATGAATCTAAGTGGGAGAAGTTTAGAAAGAAATTCACAAACGAAAGTGACTTTGAGGAAGAAGAGCAATCAAATGATATGGGCTACCATTCCCATAGAGTTGCTCTTGGCTTGCCCCCTACAGGCCCCTTGAACCTTGATGATGTTAAAACGGCGTAAGTAGTGAAATCAACATTTGAAATGAGAACTGCATTATTTTGATCTATCTCATTGTGCATGCAAATTTTTCTTATTTGTGGATTGACTCACTATTTAACCTGCAGTTTTCGTGAGTCTGCTTTGAAGTGGCATCCTGACAAGCATCAAGGGCCTTCGCAGGTCAGCTGCTAAAACCTGTATTCCCTTTGATTGTTTAGAATCCCGAATTCACAATGATTTCCGGAATGTCATTACTTGTGCTTTTGATTAATTTGATCTCAGAATTTTATTCCCTTCTTTGATGAATCCTGAAAAAACAACTCTAAAATTTTAGGTTGCCGCAGCAGAAAAATTCAAGGCCTGCGTTGATGCATACAACTCTCTGTGCAGTGCCCTCAAGTTCAAGTAAACAATAGCAATAATTCTAGTATGCCTTTTCTTCTCACTGAAGTTCAGCTCATCCAGCAATGTACTATTTATTATTACTTTCAATTCTAATGACACGAAATCTTCCATTTTTGTATCCTAATTTAAATCAAATTCTGCAACATTTGTATTCAAATTCGCAAGCAACTACAGAGGCAAAGATTTGAATCGTAGACTTATAATGCATTTAACTTTTTCTGGGGAACATCTCAAACGAGTAGTCCTCATCACAATTGAGATCCACCACCACCATCAGCAAAACAACAGCAGCATAATCCGACTCTAGAATTTCCTAGAAGCTTGCTGGAAGTTTCTAGAAGCAAAGGATGACTACAGAAGCAGATACCATGAAGCCGAAGGTGCAGAGCAAGAAGCCGAAGTGCAAGGCCCAGCTACGCTTGAACTTAGCCAGGTAACTCTCTGGCGGCTCCTGGTACTGCACCTCGAACTCCTCCTGGGGGACGCCGGACCCGCCAGTCCTCATCTTGACGTGCTTGAGTCGGTCGGTGGCGAGCGCGAGCGTGAGCTTGTGGCAGCGGCGCTGGTACTTGAAGCCGTTGATGGCGCGAAGCGTCTGGGCGACGGCGACGTAGAAGGCGAGGTGCGCGAGGGAGAGGAGGCCGACGGGGGCCCAGAGGTGGTGGCACTGGAGGCGTCCCTGCGGAGACTGGGCGTGGGCCGAGAGGACGAGGGCGAGGAAGAGGAAGAAGAGAAGGAAGAGGCGGGAGAGCTCCTTCTTCTGGGCGTCGATCGCGCGCTTCTTCTCCAGGGTCTTTTCGAAGTGGAGCTGGACGATGGAGTTCAGCGCCTGCACCGCGGCATCGCGGGCCATCAGCGGCCCGCCGTTGCGGTGGGGGTGGTCGTTGTCGTTGCCGTAGCCTGCCTCCACCATGGATCTTTGTTTTGGAGGAGAAAAGGTGAGATCCAACCAAAGGAGGAGGAATATAGAATAATGATATAGAATTGGCGCTGGTGGCCGTTGGGATTTGAACCAGACAGGGCTGGATTAATGAACGAGGAGCGTAGGATCGAGATCGGAGGGTGGGATTTTGCTGGGAGAGGTGGAGCCAATGAATGTGGAAGCACGTGGTGGCGTGGCAGGGCGCAGAGTTTTTGTCTTTACGTGGATTCAGAAAAAGGACAAAGCTTGTCAGCTACAAGTACGGGTGTAAGAAGCGGAGTTGAAAGAGATCCAACGCTGGTCTCAACGCACTCAGTGGATCGCTTTTGGGCGGGCCCAACGCTGGCCAGCCCAACGCTCTCCAGCCCATTCCATTTTTACTAAAAAAAGAAAAAACCACAGAATATTGCAGGGTATACCCACAAAAATCCTAAAGGAAAACAAACTGAAATCTAGATCAGCAAATCTTTATCCTTGCTGTCACTTGTAACATTCTAAGTGGATAACTCTTTATACTAATTGTACTGCGGCGTTTGCTTTCCTGGACTAAACAGGTCTTGAGTTCTTGCATTTAGAAGAGAGATCATATTTCAACTTAAGATGTGTATCATACTAGTGCATGTGTACAGGTAAAGTAGTTTCTAAGAGAGAATAACATCATCGTCAAGTATAATGAAGAGCTTTTCCATGTGAACCAGGAAAAAAGTAGAGAGTAATTTCATGCGAAAAGAAGTGCAGCTTAGACACCAGCTTGCTGGAAAAAAAGTGGATGATTTCTAAATGAGCAAGCATGAAAGAAAGGAGAGACGGAAAAAACAGTATAGCTAGACAAAGCAGAAGCTCATCCAGCACTCCCACAATAACATCACTGCACACCCGATGAGCAGAAATCACACTTGGGGTAACAGCTGACAGATGCTCATTCTCTTCTCATCCAAACTAAGAATGGCAGATGTACAAAATATTTCTCGCTGAACATGATACCCAGAAGAAGCAGGAGAATCTCATCAGGCACTGCAGATGGTAGTCAAACTCCAGCATAATGACCAAAAACCTTAACTTGACATTCGTCTACCATCAATCTCTAACTCCCTGCGCTTCAGTTCCAATGACAATTGTTCATTCTCAAGCTTCACCCTTTCATTATCCATTCTCATCTTGTCCAATTCCCGGTCTTTCTTCTTACTAAACCACTGCCACTTGCAACGCTGCTTTTTGAGCTCCAACATCTCCGCTTGAATCTGCAGCCTCTGCTCTTCCAGCTGAAGGGAACAAGCACTAATCCATGGCTTCTGGGTCATTGCAGATTTAGAACTGTCTGGAATGACTTGGTTCATATCAACATAGATGCCCAGGGGAAGTGACCTTCTGTTGCCATCTTGGGGATCAAGAGAGCTCCCTAAACCAAAGTCCCCATGTTCCACTCCTTGCTTCATCCTCTTTGGATAGCAAGGTCCCCCAATATGACCATGCAGCATGCTATTCTCCTCAGCATCATCTTCCTTATCATCACTTTCTCCCCCTTGATCATCTTCTTCAAGATCATGAGATGCCCTCCGTGTATCATGCTCGTCTCCACTTCTAAGGGCCAACTGCAAGGATCGTTGAAGAGCTGGGTCAGCAGGCAAGTGCAGCCGGTTTCCGTTATGGTATGAACACATCTCTTCATAGAAAAGATGCTTTGAGCTCAAAATCTTCCTCACATCTTCCTTCGCCTTATCAGATATATGGTCCATCAAATCCAACAATGCTGGATTCTCCACAACCTTGCATGATGTACCCCTTCCAAGTATATCAGTAAGCCTCTTATACCTCTTATTGAGATCATTGAACTTGTCTTCACACTGTTGCGGCGACACAAAACAACCCCTCTCCGCCATGACTTTAGACACCAACTTCCACTTCCCCTTTTTTGGCAAAAGTGCAAGCTTTCTTCTTCCACCACTCCCACAATCAGAAGCGTCCTCCCCTATATACGAAACCACAGTTATCAGCAGCTTAACCATTCCATCAGTCCATTTCATTCTTTGCCAAGGGGAGGCATTCTTCCCTTTCCCAGTGTCATTATGACAATCAGTACCATCCTCCCTATTGACGCTCGGTTCGTCCTCCTCGCTCGTGGGCGTCTTCCCACACTCCGCCTTGTTGTGATCCATACCCTGATGCATCTGATGCTGATCGTGGTCTTGCAAATGGTTCATGGAAAGTGGGAAAACCTCGTGCATCCGCGGATGGACCATCGAACTCGGATGAGGACCAGCTTGCTGCTGCTGTTGCTGATGATGCAGAGCCGAGTGCGCATGCTGTTGGTGATGTAACTGCATTGAACCTTGTAAATCCAGGACTCCACAAGAAGAAGGCCCTGGCATCATGTTTCCGCTCGACAGATTCCCATCCATATTGGCTAGCAGAGACTAGTAAATCGCAATCTCAAACAAAACCCAATCGAAAGATCTCAACTTTTGAAGGAAGCACATCAATAAAACCAAAAACCAAACCCTAGATCACGGAAATCGTCTGAAATTGAGCTCATACAACAGCGACAGCGGATTAAATCAATTAAAACGCCAAATTTACTTCATTCTCCACAAAATCTACATCTAAACAAGGATTTATAACGAGATTTACGCATGTATTACGCTAGGACTAAAAAGAGCTAGAAATCAACTCATCTGGGTGGAATATCCGCGGAATGAAGCGATTCATGTGGATTGTGGAGGAGAAAAGTGGGGGATTAGGGTTTTATTGCTGGCAAAATGGGCATCGGAATCGTGGAGAAGAAGGGGGAAAAATGGGAGGAATTTTGGTTGTTTTGTGGAAAATGAAGAGGAAAAAAATGGGGGAAGAGAAAACGACGACGAGGATGATTGAAATGCAATGAGTCCCGACTCGCGTGTCGGGCAACTCCTCGGTTCGGAACAACGTTGCATACCGCGGGGCCGATGAATAACGAAGAACTCGTACGGCTGTTCATGGGCTGGGCCAGCCTGGCTCTCGGTCATTTATATTTTGGTAGAACGAAAATATTTTTTTAAAAAATTGATTTTTCCAAAAGATACATTTATATATATATATATATATATATTGGAAAACTAACCTAATTTTTTATACTACTCTAAAAGTGCGAATTTTCAAAAAATGTAAATTTTTATATATGTATGGGATTAACGGTCAATTTTCACTAGAAAAAAATCGCAATTATTATTATTATTATTATTATTTACCTTTTTCACATTTGTCAAAATTAAATCAGCAAAAGCACATAAGATGATACCAAAAAAAAATAAAAATATTTACAACTTTGTCGATTATAATATTCTATAAAAAATGTCATTAAATTTTGATCGAAATATCACTCGATGATATTTCCGTAGACATCACATACCATTTATAAATCACTAAATATTTACAAAAAAATGATCCAAGTATTCAATTGCGTATATTTTCACAAAAAATATTACTGAATGTCACAAATTATTCGATCATATATTTTTTGAAAAAATAATAAAAATGGCACTCTTTCTCACATATTATTTTAACACAAATTTAGATTTAAATCTCTCAAGAGTTAAAAAAAAATTTGACTGCAACAATAATATTTTTAAAAAAACCCCTCATAAGAAATTTGAAGAGAAAGTTAAAAAATGAGTAAGAGAGCAAGCTCCAACTACCGACGTTATGAATTTGCTGCGAAAGTTGCTCCGCTACATGAGCATAACATCCCATACAGTAGTGTTTCTTACTTCTTCAGACCGCCCGCTTATCACTTTGTTATTTAAGTACATACATGTGAGAAGCCATTGTATACCAACTGTGCGCCAAAAACATATAGATTTGATAAAAACATACACATATTAGAAGAATACAAGCCAGAAGCATACCCATGAGAATAGGACTCTATATCGAATTAAAATTTTTTTATTTTAAAAATTTAAAAATTAAAACTGAATTAAAATAGTATAAAAATTGATTCGGTTCGATTTTTATGATTTTTAAAATTAAAAATCGAAACCGATTACTAAAATTTTTTTTTATTTTAAAAATCAAACTAAACTAACAATTGAATAAACTAAATCAAATAAATTATTCAGTTTGGATTCAATTAATTTATTCGGTTCAAACCGAATAATGCACACCCTGTCTGGAAAACATTTACACAATATTTTATGCATACGAGAACCATACTTCGATAGTGTTAACTACTCCCAATCCCCGACTTTGAACCATGCCTCTTACATGTTGAATTTGTTTTCAAAAACCGATAAATTCACAACAAATTCATCACTGTTTGGCCACTGAGCCCAATTCAATCAAACGCATAACAACAAATTGTGTCAATTGGTGACTGAGACATTTGCACAAACAGAGGCCTTACCTTCGTTCGTGGGAGGTGGAATCGAGCCAAAAGCACCTAAGAAATCGCGGTTCATGGCTTCTGGGTGGATGGAAGAGCCGAAGAAGCCGAGATTGGGAGGAGGGGAAATTCAATCGGAGGGACACTGTTGGTGCCGCAGCCTTGGAGAGTCCGAGAAGCACGCTCTCCACCGGCTGCATGAGCCGAACTCCGGTGCGGGATGTATGCTGTCGGGGAAGACCACCGAGCTCCGGTGAGGAATCACGCCGCCGGCCGCCGAGGGTAGGTGGACTGGAGGGGAAAGTTGCTGCCAGGGAAGCGCCGCGCCAGAGAATGTCGGAGAAGCCCGCGTTCGGGGTGGAGGACGAAGACCGTGCGAAGAGAGGGAGACAGAGAGAAGACCTCTCTCTCTCTCGGTAGCCGTACGATTTACAGTTGCGAGTCGTACGGCATACAGGCGTTACACCCGTGAGGGGAGCACGGGACATTGTGGTCTTTTTCTATTGGTAGGACTTTAATAATTATTTAAATTAGATGATCTGTTAGATTTGTTAGATTATTTCAGAATTATTTTTTAAAAATTAATATTATTTACTTTATATTATTATTAAATTAAATTATTATAAAAAATAAAATAATTTTTCAAAATTTAAATTATTCAAACGGTAATTTTAATAAAAAAATACTAATTTATAAAAATAGTTCACTAATTTTAATTTCGAATCAAACAGACTCTAACACGTCCATTAACAATTGAATAGATGAGGAGAAAGGATGCGTTTTTCAAGTGTGTACGTGATATCTGCACTTTTATAGAAAAACATAAAAATCAATTTTTATTCTGAAAAAACAAGCTTTTAGGCGAAATTGCAAAAACGTCGTAGTTATATACACGTTAGGAATGAATTTGACGATTGCACATATTCTTTATATAAAAAAGATAATATGTCTCTTACTATTTTCAAAAAGTCTCCTCCTTAGAACACGCACTAGAAACCGTAGATGTTTCTGCAATTTTGTTTAAATATTTTTTCACAGGAAATATATATATATTGGCCAAATCAAAAGGATCTCTTATTATATTAAATTCGCGGGGAAAAATTACTCTTCTTTGATTTCCACACCTGCCTGACTGTCGCGTAAAGTTTCTTCACATGCATCTTTATTTAAAATCAGTCCGTACGTCTTTGATAAAGCATATTTGGGGACAAATCCAAACCTTCAACTTTCTCCTTTAGTCAAGCCAGGCATGTGGAAGACATCAGCGAAGAAAATGAGGAAATTCCTGTTCCAAGTTTGAATGACAGATTTCTACCTGCACCAATAAAGCATTTTCTGAAATATAAAATAAGGCTATTTTCGATGGTGCAATCTAGTGATATATAATCATCAATTTACACATTTCATCGCAAATAACAAAGGCTACGAATGCCAAGCAGCAAAACCATCTTAAAACATATAATTACAATAGTGCTGTCTCAAATGGAGATAAATCCACCAAACCAAGTTAAAATCTTTAATAATCGACACAAACTCAATAACATTCTAGTAGAAGAAAAAAAAAAAAGTAGAAATATAGTACCGATCCACTCTTGCTCTTGCTTCCAGCCATTTGCAATAGTAGATATAAGATCCCAAAGACAAGGTGGTCCCTGTACTCATTTGGTAAAGCAAAGCCACAACCGCAACCAAACCAACATACATTACTCAGACGCCCAAAAAAGCCTGATTCAAAATAGCATACCCAATTTACTGCATCTAAAAGCACTTTCTGTGGACAATTGAAGGACCCGATTCATCGTACTCTGCCTTTGAAATCCACATCTGCAGTTTCATATGCATGTCAAGTCAAAAACTTGGTGGGAGAAACTAAAAGATTGTAAACTAGGGATAGAAAGATGTATGTCGCACAACAAAGAAGGCAAAGAGTGAAAAAGGTCAAGGACTTAACCTGTTGGAAGGTGCTAAGGGAAGCAAGGATGGACCCTCCGATCCAGACACTGTACTTGCGCTCGGGTGGAGCCACAACCTTGATCTTCATGCTGCTCGGTGCAAGAGCAGTAATCTCCTTGCTCATCCGATCAGCAATGCCAGGGAACATGGTAGAGCCACCGCTAAGCACAATGTTTCCATATAGGTCCTTCCTGATATCCACATCGCACTTCATGATGGAGTTGTAGGTGGTCTCGTGGATGCCTGCAGCTTCCATTCCAATAAGGGATGGCTGGAAGAGAACCTCAGGGCAACGGAACCTCTCTGCACCAATAGTGATCACCTGTCCATCAGGCAGCTCATAGGTCTTCTCGATAGATGAACTGCTCCTTGCAGTCTCTAGCTCTTGCTCATAGTCGAGGGCAATGTAGGCAAGTTTTTCCTTTATATCCCTGACAATTTCCCGCTCTGCAGTGGTGGTAAAAGAATAGCCTCTCTCCGTAAGGATCTTCATCAAAGCATCAGTGAGGTCACGACCTGCAAGATCTAGACGAAGAATGGCATGAGGGAGGGCATACCCCTCATAAATCGGGACTGTGTGGCTCACACCATCACCAGAATCAAGCACGATACCTGTTCACAGTGGAAACATGATTGATTTAGTTGAGAAGTAACAAAAGGCTAAGGTATTTAAGTTAAGACTGTAATTACTATTATACTGACCAGTAGTACGCCCACTGGCATAGAGTGAAAGCACAGCCTGGATGGCAACATACATAGCTGGAACATTAAAGGTCTCAAACATGATCTGGGTCATCTTCTCTCTGTTTGCTTTAGGGTTAAGAGGGGCTTCAGTGAGCAACACAGGATGCTCCTCAGGGGCAACACGAAGCTCATTATAGAAGGTGTGATGCCAAATTTTCTCCATATCATCCCAGTTGCTGACAATTCCATGCTCAATTGGGTACTTAAGGGTAAGAATACCTCTTTTAGACTGGGCCTCATCACCCACATAGGCATCCTTTTGGCCCATACCAACCATGACACCAGTGTGGCGAGGCCGGCCGACAATGCTAGGAAATACTGCCCTTGGTGCATCATCACCAGCAAATCCAGCCTACAAAGACAAACACTTAAGTCACTCGAGAGATTTTGAAATTAACAGAACTCTAATGTGACTAGCTAATGGGATGACGACAAGCTATACCTTAACCATTCCAGTACCATTGTCGCAAACAAGAGGCTGGATATCCTCACCGTCAGCCATTTTTAGATACCTGCATCAAAATGCAATTCATGTCAGAACACATCGCTTATAAACAACCAAGCTCCTTAGATTTTTGCTCATCAAACAAAGTTAATTTAAAAACATGCATCAATCTGTTGGCCGAATCAGTTAGAACTAGAAAACGTCTAGGTGGAATTTATGATTCCTACTTTGTTTCCAACGTACAGAATTTTTTTTTTAAAATGCAGGTAACTTTTACTTCAAAGAATAAAAATGAAAGAAAGATGATTACAAAAGAGGCACAACTCTGATGTATTTTAGCATATTTTAATTTTATTCCATTGACAACTTAGAGTTTACAAATCCCTTTGTTTTGCGAGATGAAAAGGGGATGAACAACTAAATATTAAAAGGTTTGCAAACTGAGCCACAATTCTAATCATCTGATTGGGAGGAAATCTGAAGAGTCTGCTTGGTTCGGGAGTAGCAAACATAATGATCACAAAAAGTACAATTAACACTCTCTATGCTATTTGTACTATTTGTGACCATTTTGGCAATCGCAAACCAAACAGACTCGAGAATATTCCAATCTTATGAGAACCAAAGCAACATTAGCAACTTGAAACCTTCAGAGAGCAAGTAACCAGATGAGAAACATACACAAAACTAAGAATTCCAAATTTTTCCTAGCGAGATATAAAAACTAAAAAAAGAATAAATACCTTCCCTGATCAAAACAATACTATAGGCCAAGCAGAGTGCAAAATCAGAGATTATGACCAAATTAGATTAGTTCAAATCATTCCGCTGCTTTTTCAGATCTACAATTATTTATGTCCGGTGCTGTATCGGTGTTAAGCAAAGCATTCGCTCAAAAATCTCCAGATCCAACACTCAAATAGCATCCAAAGCAACAAAAAGTAGATCCAGATCGAAAAAAAATCCCTAAAACTTCACAAAAACTAAAAATCCAACAGATCAGACAAGAAACAACGATTTCTACTCCGAAATCTTGTAAAAAAAACACATACAAACCACGAGATGAGACAAAAACCAAAACTTTCGCAACATTTCCGAATCCGCAACCCCCAACGATCTCAACCTTCAAATCACGATTTCTACTCCAAAAACCAGCAAAAATCGCAGTAAAATCGTGAAATCACAAACTAAAGCAAGGATATCAGATATCTTCCAGCAGATCTAAGAAATAGCGGAGAAATCGCAGAACCGAACCTTATCGAGAGGAAGAGGAGATCACTGCTCCGCTTCGACGAGCAAGGCCTTCGATCCTCGCGTCTATCGGATAAATCTAAGCGAGGATTTTGAGGAGGAGATACAATGGAGGACTAGCTCCTTTTATACACCTTTCCTCCCCGAAACCTGCTTCGCTGTTTTCGCCACAACATCATTGATGCTTCTCTTCCAATCAAAACCGCTCAAACGCCTCGATATCATATTACACGAATCGTGATGGCTCCGTCTACGGCTCTGATTACCTGACATGATGCGAACTGAATTACAGCTTGTTCCATGGACCAGGAAACTCACTCAGTAGATCTTACTTTAAAACGTGGCAGTTTTCGATTAGATTTTACTGCCTGTAGGTGTTCTTGTCGGATATGTGGTCATTTTTGGTTCTCGAGAGCGACCTGTGAAGGAGGGCCGCTGGATGGAAAAAAGGAGTGGGATGGCAGAGCATTGGCCGTTGGATCAAAAGTGAGGAATCGACCACGTCAGCGGGGCAGGACGTGGGAGCACGCCAGCGAGGAATAGCTGGCAGAGCCGAGGAGGAGGCCTGCACGGCGTGAATGGAGCCATCTGAGCTGTCAGCTCGGCTAGCTGGCTCCGTAATAAAAAAATGTGAAATTTGCAGAAAACTCCCGATATTTGCGAAAACAGTTAACGGTTCTCGTGTTTCAGTATTTACAAATAACACCTAATAATTTCTATTTTTAATCATAGGCACTTCTTCTCCTTGGATACTCCATTACATTGTTCTCATCGGGTTCAATAAGCTTTGATAGGGTATCAAAAATGCCCAACTAAATTGATATCGATATTATTTATCCGAAGAAACGAAACAATTATTTTACAAAGAGTTTTTATCAAGCAACACCTAAGTACGAATTTATAAAAACCACCATAATTAAAATATTAAAAAAATATTATATTTTAATTTAATTTTACCGTTCAAATTAATGTAAAAAATTGAATTATTTTTAATTCAATTTTTGGTTTGAACATCCAATATGATACATTTGAATTCTAAATTTTTAATTTCATAATATCGGATAGTTAATCTTTCATAAAAATACAAATAAAACAAGTAAATTTTTATATTAATTTAATCAATAAATTAAATTAAATTTAAAAAATATTTTAATATTTTTAATTGAGATAATTTTTTATAAATCTATGATATAAGACACGTAATCTTTTGCTCATAATGATAAGGTAGGCGAATTTTTACAAATTTATTATAATATAGGTGGTTCCTTGTTAAAAATATTTTTAAAAAATGAGAAAAGAAAAAATAACATTATATGAACTAATTTTAAATGTTTTTTCAATACTCACAAATAACAACTAATGTTTTTTAATTTTTATTTATAGGCATTAGTATGCCTTAAACACTAAATTGCATGTTCTTTACGAGGACCAATTATTTTTTATGAATGATTAGAAAAATCCCAACTATAAATTAATATCCATATCATTTTGCGAAACAAAAATGATTAGTTTATGAAGACAAAAAAGAAAAAAAGACAATTCAATGCAGTCGCATTGGGTTGAAGAACTAGTCTCAAGTATTTATGTGAATAAACTGAAAATGATTGGTGTTATTTGCAAAGTATCATATATTATATAAGACTCAATTACATATAACTCATTAAAATCTTACTAAATTACATATTTATCCTCTAAATTTAAAAAATTACATACAACTTTTTGAAATTTTACCAAATTACATATTTTTCTTTGAAACTTAAAAAATTATATATAATTCCTTAAACATTTTTGTAAATTACATATTTATCCTAGAAACTTAAAAGATTATTATTTGTTTCTTAGGTTACTTGATATATTAAAAAAAATCGAATATAAATTTATCATTAGAATCAATTTTTTTAAAAAATATATATTATTTGACATTATTTAGGTTAAAGTAAAAAAAATAAAAATACTTCTAATCGTATAAATTAATGTAATGAAGAATATGAGTAAGACTCAATTCCACATATGGTTTATATTGGACTTTAAATATGACCTAAATTGAGTTTTTTTACTTTTAATTGATATTAGATTAAAATGAATTAAAACGAAGTCATGATAAAATTATCATTTTATATCTTAAATTTAAATATAATTCAATATCTAACTGAAAATAAATTTAAACCAAACCAAAAGCAAAATAGTTATTTTATATCTTGGGTTAAAAATTAATATAAGGTAAAATTTTCAACCGAACAAGAAAAAAAATTTATAATAACAAGCTAACTATCAAAATATTCTCTAAGTCAGAAGTATATTTATCCTTTTATTTTAGTCAAAATGACATTAAAATGATATATATTCTTCAACTATTACTAATTCTAATAATAAATATATATATGATAAAATTTTTATAATATATTCAATAATGCAAAAAATATTTAATTTTTAAATTTGAATGATAAATATGTTGCTAGGATTAGTAACGAAAGGTTCATAGATCACTTTATTCTCAAACAATATAAGAAATAAAAAATAATACAAGATAAAAATAATAATAATAAGAAAAGACACAACGATATATGTGGTTCATTTAAAATAGTATTACGTCTAAGGAAAAGAGATCCATTATAAAAAAGTTTTACAATAGTTTATAATTAAAACTCCACTCTCTCTTACCCAATTAAACTTCTCATCAAGTCTCGGTGACATCTTTACCTCCAGAAAGAATCTTTAAGAAAATACTACGAGCAACTACTATAATAGATAACTAAGAAGTACTAGAAAGATTCACACATGAGAACTGACATTTTTTCTTTCTCTTATTTTTATTCTTTTTATTCTTTTCTCTCTATTTTTCTTTAGTTTAATCTCAGCACTACAATATGTCTAAATCCTATACTTTACTAGAGTATTTATAAGCACTTATTAAATATGAGTTTTATTTTAATTACAATTCTTAATATTATTAATAAGTATCAAAAATCAAACATAAGTCTAAAACCAATTTTAAAGTTATAATTTAACTCAAACTTCAATCCGAGTTCAAAACATTCAAACTTAACAATATATAATTTGAAAAAATTACGACGATTTATATATAACTTTTCAAGTTTCAAGGAGAAATATGTAATTTGGTAAGATTTTAAAAGATTACATATAATTTTTAAATTTAAAAGAGAAATATATAATTTAATAATATTTCATGGAGTTATATGCAATTGACCTTACATTTTTTTCAATAAAAATATTTGGTGTTTTAATAAGAAAATAAAATCTAACAAAAAACAAAAATTTTGGATATTTATTTTCATAATATGCTTGAAAGTAAAAAATTGCTTGTTCAAAATAGAAAAAAAATGATTAATGATTTCCTAATATTTACGTGAGAATTCACAAGTTTGAATCTTCATTATTCTAATTATTTTTAAAAAATAAACAATATTTTTCTAATATTATTGTTACAAAAAATGGGAAAATCTATGATGGCCCACACCTGATGGAGCATGGGTCGAAGGTGAAAGCTCTGGTTCGCATCGATGCTGGTTTGGAACTCGATAACAATGAAGTCGTTTGATGGCTCGTTGAAATCAAGATTCGCTGTTTCGGCCGAAATAGTTCGGTTTTGGCCGGAACCGCAACGAAATTGCAGGAGGGTTTACTGTTTATTACTGTTCATCTCCGCCAACGAACGCACGACGGAGCGGGAGCTCGCCGGGCTCGCGCGCGGGGGCGTGAGCTTGCCGGGATAGCGCGCACGGGCGAGAGCTTGCCGGGATCGCGCTCGGGCGGGCTCAAGCGCGGGCGGGAGCTCGCCGAGCTCGCGCGGGTTGGGGGGGCGGGAGCTCCGG